>JAVSBS010015015.1:20301-53040 GCA_033124195.1 Coracias cyanogaster | reverse complement strand
AGAAACGAGGATTTAGGAATATCCCACACACACATCCGTACACCCCTCGATCTCTACAGTAATACAGCGTTCATCAGCACTTCTGCTCGGTTCTTCACACGCTGAGAGCTGCAGGAAACAGCTGGCCTCTGCCAACCACCAGCGACAAACAACCACACACTCCAGCAGAGACTGAGAAGATGCATTTACTTGGCAAGTTGACCCGTGTTATATGCTAACTGACACAGGAGAAGAAACTTGCTTATCTAACTTGAGAAAGAAGTGGGAAAACATCCATACAAAATAAAAATCCTACAGGAAATCCTCTTCCTCAGACTACTCGATCAGAGTTGTAGTTACATTATAGAGTGGGGGCTGTGTGTGTATATCGGTATGCGTGCCTGCATCTTACGTGCAGGAAGCCCATTTCTTAGCCTGAGACCATGGGAGACAAGTACAACAGTCATCACACTTATTGCCTGTTCTCTTAACAGGGCTACGACTTGATAAATCTGTATGCAGCTGAAGAATTTCTTCTAAGATAGAATGTGGCCTATTGGAAGCAACTTATTGCATTCTCTGGGTTTTCAATAGGCTTTTTTAAATAGGTTCTTGCTACGGCCATGCCAGGGCATGTACCATGCAGTGCTTTCACAAAATCTCACGTGACTCTCTTGTGCTAGCAACTGAAAGATGTTCGTAAACAGCAAGTATCACAAACATAAAAAAAAAATCGAGGGCTAGATGTGGAAGTATTTGTGCCAATGTGAGAATGATGGTTGGCATTTTTTCCTTTAGTAACATATTTTCCATGCTGTATCTCAGAAAATCTGTTCTCTGGGCACTGGTTGTATACTTTCTGCCTAGAGAGCTTTCAAAATTAAGTAAAAACAAACAGAAAATGGCATCGTCTCGAGGGTTTCTCCCCTCCACAATGTTTTGCTGTGAAGGAAAAGGCAGCAGTTTGTGTCTTGGCACGAGGTATTTGCCACTTCAAAGCTCCACTGCAAGAGTATGTGCAGACAGGGAGGAGAAGGCAATTTTACCTCTTACTAGGTCAGAGAAAAATTAAAAATCAGAATTCTCTCAAGCTTCTCTTGAAAGATCAAAACTAAGGACTGGAGAATATCCAGAATCTCACAGCACTATTTGAGTCAGAGAATGGTTTTAAGACTGCCTGAGGTTTGTAGCAGCTGAATATCACTAAGCAGTCTTTTGAGAGAGAGGGAGAGAGGGATGGAAACTGCTTTTTGAGGTAAACTGTTTGTGTGATTAGTGATTTGTATTGAGCCAAAAATGCAAATGTTTGTGGGATCCCTTGGACGAGTAGGATTTACTGAAGTAAATGAGGGCTGCATACAGTGTGATAAATTCACGTGCTTTCTGACAGTTACACCTGAAGTTAGGGCAGGCTTTGCTCTTGACTGCAGTAGGGGAAGGATTTTGACATGGGATTTTTTAGTCAGCTGAAGCGTGATATCTGAGAATGGAGCCTGCTTCTGCTTCACCTCAACCTTCTTCAGCAGGCAAAGACTGATAACCAGTTACAGTCAGAGTCAGGACTGAATTTGTTTGTGTAATTGATAGCAATATAGACATGTATGCAGATGGAGAAATTATTTTGATTTTATTATTCCTTAATGTTATAAGCAATATGTTACTGTTAATGTTGAAATGGAACAGAGACACAAAGGTGTTCTTATGGGAGAGGCAAATGGGTATCATATTGTGGCAAGTACTGGTAGAAAAAGCAGGAAGAGAAGAGAGGTAGATCTGAAAACCAAAGATAAGTTTAAACTTCTCCCAATGAAGGAGAAAGACCCAGATCATGAAGTCATGACAGATAACAGAGGTGGTGAGAAGAGGGAGCATGCCAAGCAAGGCAGTCATGGAAGGACCAAACTAAAGTCCACTCCCTGTACTGAACTCAGGAGACTGAACTGTTTCTAAGGAAATAAATAGTGATACGCATCCCAAATGGTTCAGGTAGATGATAAGTGTTTCTACATTTGTCTATGCCATTAGCTCAGCAGCAGATGGCCAATACTCATAGCTTCACTTCTGTCAGTTAGATATTTTGAACCATAAGTAGACAGTTCAACTAGAATTCCTATGCTTTAGATTGTTTTATTTATCACAATTTTAATGTGGGAAATTGCATCTGAGAAGCTACCTGAAGATAAACACTTCACAGATGTCAGCATGTTTGATAATACGACTTTATCTTTCTGTGTCATTAGTTGCCTATTTATACAGTCATGATAACACTTTTACATCTCACATAGGTATCAAAGAGAAGAACATGTTGGCTTTGGTTCACTTAGTTGTTGAGATGATACTTGGGAAAACTAAGAGTTTGCTGCTCAAACTGAAATTTAGATTGTTCCTTAGATGAGGTCTGGACCATAGATGGAAGGGTAAGGTTAACAATTTAGGCAAAGAAACTGTTCATTGAACACAGTGCAGTCTGTACCCTCGCAAAGGTAAAATAAATAACAAGCAAATAAAAGGTGTACCATCTGCGCACCCACCAACCTCCATTCAAACATTTCCTGACTTCCAAATGCTTGGCTTAGTAAACACTCTTAAAATAAGAGAGTTACAAAAATGGAACAGTCAAATGTGATTAGCTCAACTGAGTAGTTTGAGGCCCTTAAAGCTCAGTGCAGTTGGGCTGTGATAATCCAAATAGTTGACTGTGTAAATGTGTAATGTATTATATAGTCCAAAGTCTGTAATAAGCAATAAATTATAAGGATGAGTCCATTCTGGCTAAATAGCAACCAGTATACGTTCATAAATAGATAGGCTACTCGTTCCTCTTACACAAGTGGACATATTTTTAGTCACTTTAATTTTAATTTCAATTAAAATTCTACCTTTTTCTTTGTAGAAATTAAAATTATGATACTCATAGTGAATACTAGCATGATTTCTCATGTTCTTTCCATGAGCCAAATCATATTTTAAATAAATTATCTTTTCCAGCTGAATTAACTGAGCTTAATCAGTTCAAATGAAAACATCACTCATTGCTAGCATTCTAGATGATAAAGGATTGGGGCTTAAGCTTCTTATCTGTCCATAAATATTTTTAATCTGTGAAATGGAGATAGCTATGTCTAAGGGATGTTATGAAACTATAAAATGTTAATAAAATGCTTTGAGGTCCTCCACTAAAAGTGTAAGAAGTTAATGTCTTTCAATGCCAATTGACATTTTCCATTATCATTAATTGATACAGTTGTTAATTGAGTGTTGTTGAACTGAAAAAAATATATCATCCTGAAAACTAGACAGAGGCATTGGTGGGAGGTCTAAATACAATGTTCTTGAACTTGATGGAAAGAGCCTCATTGTTTTCGAGTGGTATTGGATGAAGTCCCACCATGAGAGATCATGTCATTTCACTGTCCCCAAGAAAACAGATGTAAAAAAGGAAGCAGAGAGGAAAAACAGTAGAAAGTTAATAATACTTATAAAGCTGAAGTAATTATAAGATAATATTTATATTGCCAACAATAAAACATGTACAAAGTGTGTGCAGATAAAGTGTTCATCCTTGGGGTCTATGTCAAAGGAGATTTCTCTCTACTTGTAAATGCATCTGCTTTCTAGAAAGAGTAAGATCCTCCATATGTGCCTGCCCATATAGTCCTCTGACTTCATGGCCCTCCATCTCTTTTAAAGCAGTCTTTGTGGGACCGAGTGTTCACCTACATGAAAAACTCTTTGCAAGGGTGTGCTCCAGCAGTTTGTCAATATGTGTCACAATTGCAAGGCAAGTACCTTAAAAAATAATGGGGGAAAACTGGAAGAGCTCCTGAGTAATTTACGACTGGGACCTAAGGCAGTCCAACCTAATCTGTGTTTGGGCTACCACATAGGCTCCCAAGGAGGCTAAGTTTATATCGAGAGTCTCCAGCCACACTCATGGGCCCCTTTATATTGTCAAATGTGATTTGAATGCTGTGAAGGTTTGACCCTTAATAGATCCCACAAAGTACCTGAGTGTATAAACACGGACCTAGTGCCAATTTATGTGTTCTTGAGCCAGTACTGTTTGTGTTCTTGAGCTGTTGATCTCACAGGCATGAGTAGCTTGAACAGGGCTGGTCAAAATGGCTACTGTCCCCAGTTCTGCCAGGAGCTGGTGCTATTTTGGCACAGAAATGTATCCAGTGGGGAGCAGTTGCTGAATCCCTGCACTTTGCAGTGTGAGAAGTAAACTCAGCACTGTAAATTTGAGAAGTGCAGAATCTGCTTCATCTTCTGTTCCACCATCCCCTCCCCTGGCAGAGAAGGGGAGTGGGCAGCCGTGAGCAGTAATGTCTTTAGGCAACTGAGATCAGCCAGCCTGGTTGTGAATCAGCAGCTGGAGTTACCTCCTGCAGGGAAAGATGTTTTTCTATGCATGGAGGGTAACTCCCAGAAGAGCCAAACTACCTCTCTCCATGCCTTCACAGGAACCCTCAATTCACTCCAACTGGGCTGGCACAAGTGAGATTGACAATGATTCTTGTGGTATTTAATCTGCATTCAGCAATTAGACTGGCCCTAGAGATTTAATTGGATTACCAGAGTGTTAGAATTAGTTGATGAGATAAATAACCCTATCCCGTAGCATTAATAGGATGAAGTCCAGCACTGCTGAAGCTTTGCCACCTGCCCTCAGCTTGAGCTCCAAACATCACTCGAGTTTTGATGTCTATATGGAAACAGAATGAGAATGGGAGATTAGCATTTCCTAACAGTGAAGACAGGATTTTTACAAGTGACAGTCTCATTTTATGGACTGTGCACCATGGTTCCATAGATCATTACAGTGGCCTCCCAGATCACTGACTAAAATTGTATTGGTTTGAGGGTGGGGTACAGGGGGGAGATATTCTATTTTGCCATCAGTAAATGCTTTTCCCTGTAAAACTATTTAGCATTTTTCCCATGGGAAATAAACATAATAATTAAAATGCTTCATGTTGCAGACTTTTTTTGTGTGTTGTATTAATTTTTTTAACCTAAAAACTAGATGCTGCATTTTTTTCCATGAAAGCCAACCAGCCTGGATGAGGATATTATTCCCCTTTTGAACATAACTTTCTAGCTTCTCTGTAAGGTGTTTTTTTATTTTTCTTTTAAAACAGTTTACATATCAAAAAGGCTACTCTGAGTTGCTTGCTCTGAGCAGGATTTGTCTCTCCCAACTTAGATCATCTACAGAGCAGATGGAGAAATCTCTAGCTGAGCTAGTCAATCCAGTCAATGGGAAGGAGGTGCTTTTACATGTTAAATGCCTATGCTAGGATAAATTCAGTTCAACTCTGGAAGTACCTTTTTCCATCAACTGTAAAAGAAGCCTCATGGAGTCTTGCCCAGCTGAAGATATGAATCCTCACCTTCTGTGCCAGAAATTGTAGGACAATATTTTCAGAGAGCATCCATAAAAACCCAGACCACTTCTCCTGCAGAATCAGGGGACACAAGATTTCTCAGGATTTCTATAAAATAAAAATATTTTTTTACTTTTTCATAAGCATCGGCAGTACAAGAATAAATCTGTTCTTAACTGTGCTTTTTCTTTAGTGTTGGAAAGGAAGATTTCGACAAGACAAAGCAGAGAGGAGCTGATAAGAAGGGGAGTGCTGAAGGAAATGCCCGAGCAAGGTGATAATGCGTTAACTAGAATTTAGCTCCTAAGTGCTAACCATGGATGATAAAGCCACTATTGCATTGTTTCCATGTAGTATAAATAGGTACGAGGAGGCAAAGCTGAGGAGTGTGAGATGTAATTTGGGCCAGCGGACAAAGAACTAAAGTTAGAGTCGAGAGATTTGTGTTCTGTAACTACTCCTACTATAGGTACACCATCTGACTTCTGGTCATATCCTTAAGTATTCTCAGGGTCCCTGTAAATAATGTGACTCCTGCAATTCCGACTTATTGTTTGTCGTAAATCAATAGCATCCATTTCAGGTATCAAAAAGTACCAGTATCAGACACTGTCACAGAGACCATATTCACAAATGGCACAAACGTAAAACTGTGGGGAAGGCACCACTCATTTCAAAATGCTATGAAGTTTGCTAACTGGTATTAATCAGAATTTGTGTTTTGAAAAGTATGAGTAAACCGCGTGCTACATCTGATTATGTTTCTAGTGGGATTCTTTCTAATATTCTTGATCTTTTATAGATGTAGATCAAATAAAAGTCAAGTGTGTAAAATAAATTTCTGTAGGTTAAAATTAAACCATTTGTCATTTTATCAAGGAGCCTAAGAACTCCATGATTTCCAAAAATATTTTTCTCCTAAAAATTGTGTTACTCTGCCTGAGCTGAAGACTCATGAAAGTATCAATGTGTATGGTTTGTATAATACACATTGATATTTAGAAGTAAAGGGCTTGTTTGTTGATATGCAACAGTGTTTCACTAATTACCAGACTATGACATTCGGCATAGCTGGCTTCTGAACTTATCTCTGCCACTGTCTTTGACTTAAAACAGGACAGTAACCTCCCCATACCCCAGTTTGTCCATCTGTGAATTTGTTATGTTTGTTGCTACATGCTTTTTTGGGGAGCTGCCTGACTCTGTCCATTGATGGTTGTAAATTACATTTAGACTGCTGGGACAGTTAATGAAATGTATTAATGTTTCAGATTGGTTACAAACAGTCTGAACATAAATACTATTATTTGTGCTAGAAGTATGTATGCTTTGGTCATCAGTGTCTTTGTCCCTCTATTCCATTCTTAAAAGGGGGTGGGGCTTTGGATCCTGAATGGAGATTGAGTGAAGTGAGAAAAAGATGTAAAGATGAACAATTTTCTTCCCCTCCTATGTCAATCCAGTCTATGTTGCCTTCATCACATTGTGCTTCATGTCTGGTGAAAGATGGTGGTTAAGAACTATGAAGGCAGTTAGAAGGAATTACTATGGAGTTGAAAGCTAGAGGAGGAAATTACTTGGAGTCTTGAAATGAGGAGGTAAGAAAGGTGAAGAAGTGACAGTGTTTCACATGGGATGAAGAAGAACAAAGTGGTAAGTGCCACTTGGAGGCAGGAATTGTTTGCAGAACCATGGCATGAATGAGAAGTGGGAGTGCCACATGTGGAAGCAGAGAGGAAAGAATGGATTTATGAACACTAGGAAGAGAGAAACTGAAGAAACTGAATATTGTAGTAAAGAAAGAAGAAAGCCTTTTTCAACTGTCAGCTATAGTGAATGAGACAAGGTAAAAAAGGTGGAACTTAGTTTTTACACATGAAGTTGGTGTGGGGCTGAGACTGAAGCCATCAGCGTAATCCCTGGAGCTCCCCAGGGTGGTAAGAGAGAGGCTGCATAATTGTGTTGAAACCAGGGAAGTGCCAAACATCCAGGTATGAGCACACAGCAAGGAGGAATAGGAGAAGAAAGAGGAATTATGACAATTAATGAAGAATCAATGGGAGGAACCAGAATAGATGCCAGGTGGATGTACATAATTTCTGGATGGACAGCAAGAGAATCCTGCAGATGGAAAGAAATCATCTACACAGACTGGGTGTGAGCAACATATGGACAACAAACCTTAGAAATGACCAGAGAAGAAAATCAGCAGCAATTTTAAAATGCATGGAACTGAGAAGATAAATCAGTAAATATGGGAAGAGAGAAAGCTGTGAGCCAGCAGGAGTATGTAGCATTCTTCAGGAATATAGAGACAAAAAGGGAAGAGAGAGGGTTTTTTGGGATTAAAAAAACCTCATAGCTGAGGTGGTCTGGGTGAGTAAAGTATCATCAGAGCTGGGAAAGAATTGGACTTGCAGTACTTAACAATGGTATGATACATGATACAGGAAGACTTCACCGTCATTCTTAAGACTGGATAATGGCCTATTTTGTTCATTAACCGGGCACACGTATTCTAAGAACTTCTGTCTGATTTACCTACTGGGATGCACTGTAATAGTCCTGCAACTCTGTCCCCTAATTGTCCAGATTTGGGGCATGCTGGAAAATTTTGCAGTTCATTGTGGTCCATGCACACATTTCTTTGCTCTGTAAACCAAGATGCAGGGAGGAAAAGAATGGGATGCTAATGTGAGCAGACATGAAGCTGGACCTGAAAACCCATGTGCACTTCCAATCCCACTGCTGCAGAGGTGTCCACTCAAAGAACATGGAAAACACAGAAGCCTATACAGTTCCTTTACAGTTACTTTTCAGAGCAGATCTGCAGTCTGATGTTTGGCATTTCAGTAAGTCTTTCTGCTTTGCTTCCATGGAAACTTGAAAGCAGAGGGATCCTGTGTGTTCTCAATAGGTGCTAAGGAAGCGGTTAAACTAGGCAATAGCTTTTTCATTTTCATTTCAGATGGTGATGTAACAGTAAATTTTGAAACTTCCAATGGTCACACCATAGCCATTGGTGAAGAAAACATACAAGAAGAAAATGTGGTGAAAACCAGTGGAGATAATGGTACTTTATCAGAAAAAGCATCAGCATTGGAAGGAAAAAAAGAAGATCAAAAAGGTAAATGAACACATTTTTCACAATTTTTTTTTCTGCCTACTTAAAATATTAACATGTTCTTCAATTAGCACCAATACATTCTGTGAGTTCTGTTCTGCAACAAGGATGCCAGCAGAACCTGCTGAAAAAATAAGATTTGTGAAACATCAGTAATTCGTCACTGGCAGGCATGCCTTTTACTGTGGATATAGTAAGATCATAAAGAGAAGCATGAATATGCATGGCAGGGATGTTTGATCGCTAAATTCAATGTGAGCCTTTCCTTGTAGCCATGGGCAAGCTTTAATTTCAGGTTTTCCTTTGGTGAAGGAAGACCCTAAGTGCGTATGCATCACCTTGCAGTATCGTTGTAGAAGTGGCTCATAGGTTGAATGTTCAAAAGTGCTTAAGCCACTTAAAAAACTTTTATAATTTTGAAATTAATTTCAGCAGCTCATTCCTATTGGTTTTCATTAAATCTGAAGCACTTGCAGTCCAGAAATACTCAAGGGACTGTGTCAGTACTGCAAACTGAACCTAGGTCATTTATGGAAAATGTACTTTGTGACTATAGGGTTTTTTATATGTGAATTGCAGTAAATATTTCTACATAATTTATCAGTTACAGAGTTCATTTTGTTACCTTTACTCAGATCTACCTTGGTAATGAGAGTTTGACTGAGTAAGGGAAAAGTAAAGATTAAAGTGGAATCACAGGATTTGGATCAGTTTTCTTTCTGTAGCATCTTGAATAATGCACCACTTCTTTTCCCTGTTAAAAAGTGTTCTTAAATACTATTCCATTTATTGGATTTTCCTGGGGGAAAGAGCAAGGATACAAAAGATAAAGAACTTCATGGCTGGCCATTAGACTGAGCAGCCTTTCCAGCGTCTTCTAGTAACCTTTACGTAGTGATGAATGTACTTCTGGAGGTTGAGAGGGTCAGTTCAGCTAACACAAAAATTTGAATTCTTCTCTGAACTATGTAAATCACTTGACTATGTAAAAAGTGGCTGGGTGTCCAAGGAGAACTGCCTTATGAGATTTCTAGTACTTCCTGTCTCCCAACAAGACAGAAATACAAGATCAGCCTTTTTTATGACATTTAAATATGTCTATCTTTTGGTGCCAACTAGAACCAGATGTGTATTGGGTCGGATGAAAAGAGTTACAAAAGCCATGGAAAACTCCTTTCCTTTAAAAGGAGGGTTAGGTCAGACCGCTTACTATTTTACACATCTCTAAATACAGCCTTCTGGAACTGTCCGTCTTGGAAGTTTTGCTAAGGTACAGATTTTTTTAGAAATGCACGCTTCTAAGTATGTTGAAATCCCCTCTAGCTGACTTTGTGGAGTGTAGAAATCCAGTGAAGCAGAAAAGGTTCAATATCTATTTCAAACACTTTATTACACTCTGCACTCCCTATATATTGTGTTGACATTATAGGGAGAAAATAAAAATGATTGCTGTACAGGAGTAGACTCAGCACAGAAGACTATATAGCTATCACTTCAGTCCTCTCAGAAAACCAAGTACATATGGAGGAGGGAGAAGGTAAACAAAAAATGAGCAAACTTGGTATTCTTATCTTCATAGAATGTCAAATGTGACCATACAGAAGATGCAGAACACTTCAGGTGTGCTTCCCTCTTACATCTCAGCATGAAGTTCTACATGTAAACATCCTGAGTCCCCTGAAAAGGAACAAGATAGATTTATTGCAGAGGAATAGTCTGCCCCAAAAACGTGTTACTTAACACGTGTTACTTAAACATGTTACTTAAATTCCACACATCAGCAATGGTGTTACACAGTACAAATCCAGTACAACTCACTTGGATAGTCATTGTCAGTACACTTCAGTTATTCTTTACTTTGTAGCACACTAAGCAAGAAAGCAAGCCAGTCTGTGGAACTCAATGGAAGAGTAAAGTCACAGATGTATCTCATCTGACAGATTAATCCTTGGTGCTTTTTTATGGCCAATGCAGTAGGTATGCATCACACCTCCACCCACTGACAGAGCGAGGAATTAACAGCTGCAGAGTGGAGATTTGCTAATGCTCACAGAACTGAAGTAGGAATACCTAGCTCACTGTCTTCAGCTCAAACATGCTGGCACTACAGATTACAACCTCCTGTCATGAGAAATGAAGCAGGTGGAGTGAATCAGGAGTGGTGGATGCAAGGAGCTCATCTTTAGTGAAGCTAATGTTAGGCTTTGCAGAGTCATGAACATGTAAATCTCAAAGGAAGTTATATACACTTTTCATGTTTGCAAGACCTGAATGAAGACAGGACTAATTCCTGCTGTTTAGTAGCCCAGTGTGCTGCAGTTGCAAGTACAGCTGAATCAAAATGTTCCAAAAAATGCATCTCAGCCCCTGAAAGTTATGAAGTTATTTTAAAGTGCTTTTATGAAATGATTATGGTCTTTACTTGCTCTCTTACTCAAGTGGGTCTTGAAAATGACCTTCTCATATAAATGTGATGGCGGCTGCTGGAGCTGGAAGCTTAAAAAGAACAAGTGATACAGGCACACTGTGATAATATAGTGAGAGCTGGCAGCAACACATGGTAGAATGTGGAATATGTTAGGAGTTAAAAGAAGTTAAGAGAAAAAAAAGTTGTTTCAGCATGGGCCACGGAAATACAGTATCAACAGGGCAAACAATAGGCTCAACCATGCTATGTAAATATGAGTTAAACAGAAGCAATTGAAGAAGATAATCCCTGAAAGCTGTTCCCTACGCTGACAGGCAGTTCCATAAACCATATACCCATCTGCTGCCTGTCAGGTGCCTTTCGTATTTGGTGAAAAATTTCCCTTTGGCAATTTAATAGTGTAACTGTCGCCGTTTGTAGTAATGGTGAGATGTCAGTCATCCAGGCGAGGTGTTTAAAAGGAAATTTCTCCTTTATGGCAGGATAATAAGGACCTGGTGAAAGTTTTCCATAAAACAGGTAATAGATGGATAAAGCTTTGTGGATGTTAAACCAAAGAAATATTTTTCATAGATCATTTATTAACATTATATTTGTACTGGATTGAGTTCTGAATTCTTTTGTTTTGTTTTGACTAAGAAAAGTCACTAGAAAATAAGAGAGCTAAACTGTAGCTATTTTCTGGTGAGCAGCCTGGAAGGGATGCAGAGCAGCAAGTAGACAGGCAGCATGTCAAAGTACACCCTGGTTGTCTGGGCAGCAGACTGAACTGCAGATTGAGTCAGGGCTCCTGACCTGTGGTGCTTGTCTGCAGTAGCTCCAGCAGACCTCAGCGCTCCAGGTTCCAGGTGGGGTTTTAGCATCACAGAGGGGAGTCCAAGGAGTCTCTCTGCCTCCTGCCCCCTACAACAGTGTTGGAGAAGACCAGAAGCCACAGTGTCGCTGTTTGCCTCCCCAGGTATACGGGTGTAGCTGCTGAATGCACACTGTGCATTGCAAAACTCCTGATACAGTGTCAGAGCTGCTTTTCTCCTTTCCTCCCTCCTGGGATGTCTCTGGCACACAGATATACCAAAGAACTCTGAGTTTGTATCTGAGTTCAGTTTGTAAACTTAGATCTTACTTGTTTTTATCATAGCAAATTCAATCTTCTTCATTATTCTGGTAGATACTTCCACATTTCATTGTTAGCTTGGGCTTGAAGAAAGGAAGGGGAAAGGCTTGGTAACCATTAGCAAAATACTTCCTGGAAAGAAGTACTAAGTTTCATTTTTCATACCATCAGTCGGGTGTGTTAGATGCTGCTTTGATAAATTATTGCATTGCAGGAAGCTAGAGCTCTGTTGCAGGTGGTGTGAGTGGCATGGAGCATAAACTTCTGAAATATTCCTATGCCATTTATAGCAGACTCTCAGTTTTTCTTTCATGTGTTTCAGTGAAGGAAACAGTTTGTTGTCCTGTTTCCAAATGAATGGATGGGATACTCACACATAATGTTTTTTTTCACAGGATAACTCTAATATGAGAGCTAACAAAGGTTCCAAGTCTTACTATGTTGAGTTCAGGGGTACTTTTCTCTATGCTTTGTCTGCTTTCCCTTAAATCTGCCGTTAAATTTAGTCTTTTATTTTTCCTCAAAAAAAGGTTGGAGGCACAAGTTCTGGTCTTATGAACGTGCATTGTTGCTGAACAACACTTTAGTTTGTCTACCAAGGAATGTTCTTCAAAGTCAAATTTTCTGAATTCCTTTTCTCAGAGTTCTTTGCTTTATTTCCCCAAAGCAAAAACAAAACCTGTTGAATTTAAGATAGTAACCCTCATCTTTCAGGGTCTCAGACAAGAGCCTGCTTTCTTTCAGAAGACTAATTCTGCAAACCACTCACTGTGAGAGACAAGGCAGACTTTCCTCATGTGTGCCTAGCTGGCTTCCTACACTCCTGAGCTCTGTATTGATATGAGCACCATACATAAAAGGGTTTTTTTTTGCCTGACTCCCAAAGAATCTCTCACTCCAGCTGAGTTATTTGCTGGCTAAAACCCGTTCTTCTAAGAATAGTATATCTTCGATTCATCACCTGAACTATGTAAATGAGGCTGAATCCAAATCTTCTTAAAAGGAAAGCTACTTTGGATAAAGCTGTATTTGGGCAGAGCCTGTCCACTAAGCCAGCCAGGCTGGCTCGTGCCAGTAGGGTGACGTGAGAGGCACAGGCTTTCACCCACAAAAGTTGAGTGGCAGAGGAAAGCTGCTGATTTGCAAAGCTGCTATTTATTTTTTTTCTTGTATAGGAAAGATATCCTAATGTGGCTCCAGAAATAAGGTTGTAGACATTGTTTTAATGAACTAACCATTGAATTATTTGAGCATATCTATACAGAAAGTATAAGGAAATGTAGAAGCCTACATGCCTTTCACTTCCCTTACAAGTCTCCCATAGACCAAGAAAGGGCAAAAGGATGCAGCTGACAGTGAAGATGTTTTAGGTATTCTCTCTTGATTTAACAGCTTGCTTCTTATGCAGAAGTTTGACAGCAGTGTAAAATGACTGTCCGTGGGTTGTTGTTTTTTCTTTTTTATCTTGGAACCAATGCAAAATACCTGAACATGGTTGCTTTAAGTCAAATGTTACACCTGTCCCTTTCTCCCCACTCCTGTTTTCTACACCGTCACTGTTAGAAGACCTCTTGCACATGGTGCTGTTGAAATCATAGAGTAAGAAAGATCTAGAAGTCTGCAGATGTACAGATCTGCTCATCAGCCTTCAAGAAAGATGAATTTAAAACTGCAGAGAGAGCTGCAAAGAACATGGTGAGGCAGCTGGTCTTGTTCAGCCTGGCAAAACGGAACCTGAGAGAGCCTGAGTATGTTTGATGAATCTAACGAGTTGGTATATAGCCAGGAGAGAGCGTGGCTAAAGGACAATGCTGGCACAAATAGAAAGGAATAAATAGTGGCTTGAAATACATTTAGACTGGAAATTAAAGGAAGCTTTCTGACAATTAGAATGGGTCTTTTCTTGAGCAGAATTGTAGTAGCAATAGCAGGAACAAAAACTGGAGCTGGTTAAATTTGAAGTTTATGCAAGGATTTGTGTGAGTTGACCACCTGCATCAGCGCAGTCAGTGAGTCCAAAAGGGAGACAAAAGACACCTTGTCTTCCCCTGTGTCGTATGTTTCTCAATGACAGCTTCCTGGGTTTTGATTACTCAAAACACAGCTCTGAATAGACTGAAGAGGAAACTCATGATTCTCAAAACTCTTACTGAGTTTCATTTTGCAGGGAGTCATCCTGCAAAAGACAACAAATCATACATTACTTCCAACTTCCATTTAACATAGTGTTACTCCACTGAGTTATGCTCATCTTCCAGGAGAAGGGTGCTTTGCAGTTGATGTATATTATATGCTTCTGCTGCAGCACTGCTGGTTTTCTGTGAGCTAGCTTCATGTCACTGCTCTAGCAGTAGAAACAAAAATACCAGCACTGTATGAAAAAATTCTAGGATAGAAAAGCTTTCACCTTCAGTTCCTTAGAAGTTCCCAAAAGTAAAGAAAAAAACTATTGTATTATACAGCCCAGTCATGCATGACTTCTGAATCTATGCCCAGGTTTTTCATAGGTCCATTTGGTTCAGAGTTTGCAAAAGGTCCCACATTTAGCTTCCAAAAGAAATAATTTGATTTTTCCACTGCATATAGCACACTGGCATCTCTCTGAAAGTCTTTGAGACGTTATGAGTCCCCGCAAGAGCTGTTACATACTAAGTACTTTGCAAGCCAGACCATTATTTAGGTGGTTACATGTGAACATAGCTTTCCTAAGAATCTGCCCCGGTCACAGTTTCTAGGAACAAGAAATTCTGGTCTCAGCTTTCTTGAAAATCTAGCCTTTGGAAAATTTATTCTAAACAGAAACATATTATTGATCCAATTGCTTAATGAGACATTAACATTTGCTTTGCTTTCCTATTTAAAGAGTAATTTATAGGTGGATTGCTTTTACAACAGATGTTTTGATCAAAGCAGCGGTGAATTAGAGATATTCCTATCTGGTGGTCTTTTGGAGACCTTTTGTTAAAGGGTCAGTTTGTGATGAACAGATGTCTACATTGAGAAAAAGAACAGCAATAAAAATACATTGCAGCAGGTACTGAAGTACCCGGGGGATTGGCTTGAACAA
This sequence comes from Coracias cyanogaster, assembly GCA_033124195.1. Lineage (NCBI taxonomy): Eukaryota > Metazoa > Chordata > Aves > Coraciiformes > Coraciidae > Coracias > Coracias cyanogaster. Next base: position 37,938 of record JAVSBS010015015.1, on the reverse strand, counting down.
ATAGATGGGTCTGGACTGATTCAGATGCCTCGCTGTTTTGGCAAAAGATACAAAAGAAAAAGCAGGCATGAGGACCAAGGGTCCATATTCAAGCAGAATCATGTTAGGGAGGTACAATTACAACATAATTGTATCTCGAGCTATTTACAGACATCAGATCATTCCTGTCACTGTTCAAGCCACTGTTGCCATTATTAGTTATTTGTATTACTACAGTACTTAGATATATACCAGGAATTTATTGTAGTGCCTTACATAAATGCAGAAAAAACACAAAAAAGGTTCAGTGGACTTGCAGAAAAAGAGAGGACGCTGTGGTTAGGCACTGAAAAATAAGAGGAGACCAGACTAGAATAACACAGCAGCCTAAAAATTGCCAACTTTAGCATCACAGCAGAGGGGGATTTGAGGGATGACAGCCAGTGTATGTTCACAAAGCATGAGGGACAGCAGAGGAAAAGCAGTGAAGAGCATTTTGCTTCAAGACTTGGCTTGTCATTGGGAAAAGCTGGTATAATGGACTAGTCAGGTAGGAACTGGAAATCTGTATCACAAGAGTAAACGAGAAACAATAGTTTGGGCAAGATTAAGCTGATACTGAGGGCAGTCAAGTTTATATCTGATGAGATAAAAAGAATGAAGCAAATGATGAAAATGACAAAGCTAATAAGACACCCAAGAGGGATGATATGATCAAAGGCAATCATTTTGATCACAGCTTTCCTCAAGTCTATGAGCAAAAAGAAGATTCATTGATCCAGGCCAAGAGAAGGGCATGTACATGACTTAATGAGTGCTGTAACTATCTGAGCAGAGAGGATGCCACTGTGCTGAAAGAGTCTGCCAGTCTTTGGTATGAGGTACCAGTATAGAAAGAGATATCCTAGATAAAGATTATATCCCAGTGATGACAAGATACTTCAGTTAAAATCAATGTTACATAAATTGTCAGTTTTAATCACAACTGAAGTCTGCAAGCAAGAACCTTGATGTGAATGAACTGTTACAATTTGGGCTTTCAGTTATAGTTTTTAGTTGTCTAAAGAAAACTTGAAAATTATTAGTTGCTTGTCAATAAGATGTGTTTATTTGCAACTAAGTAAAACTTTAGCCTTTTATTTTGTACTTTTTTCCTGAATCAGAAGATAAATTCTAATACACGTTATTTAAAGAGTTATATAGTTTAAGTTAGATTGACTGAAATTCTAAATAATTGCACTGTATTAGTTTAGAATATGATGAATGGTGTGTTTCTTTTTAGTAGGTTATCATTCTCTTTTTAATATTTTCTCTGCTAATATGACTGGAAACAAAACACAGTAATGGTGTATAAGTACAAAAGTTTAAAATTATTTCTAATTAGTAGATAAAATGTTAGCATGCTGGACCCATAAGAGGTATATATAAAAAATGTTTACACTTAAAATTCTTTCTGATCATCGTGTCCTTCAAGATCTTAAAAATTCAAAATCTTGTCTTCTCTTGCTGTGTTTAAAATTTTTAAATGTCCTGCTTTTTCAGAATTAAATCAGTCTTTCAACTTTGAAAGAAGGTAGGTAGAATTTCACAAGATACTTTTTGCTATAAAAGAGGAGAGCAAAATGTAACAATATGTATGTTTCTTTCTTCTTCCAAAGTCTTTCTCTGGTCCAAAGTTCTTTCTCTGGAAAACAGAGACAGAAGAAGAATCTATGCTCAAAAGAATCTGTTTGAAAGCTGTAAAAGGTTGCTACGCAATGCTTCTTGCAAAACATAAGCAAAAATATATTAGTTTATAATGGGCTGGATATAAAGGAGGAAGACACTGAACAGTTAATGTTAATTCCTCCAGTTCATGAGAGATATATGTGTTCATGTTGCTTTTAATAACTGTAGGTGATGCATTAGGCTCATGTTTACAAGCCTTAAGCTAGAGGTTGAAAAGGCTTTGTTTGTGAGATGAAGAATGTCATTGTCCAACACATTATTTGTTTTTCATCTACTAATCTTAAAATGAAAAAGTGCTGCTTATCTCTTGGGAATCTTTTACATGGGAAGGAAGAGAGCCAGGAATAACCATTTAATGTGTGTAAGAGTGAAGCTGTAGTAGGAACATACTGCAAGAAATGAATTCATTTCCTCTCAAGTGTTAAAAGAGACCATTAAAAGTCCTTGCAGTGTTTGCTTGGCTCCTTTCTTCCCCAACCACTGTAGTTTTTAGTAACATGCAAATAAAGCCCGTATGATTCTGATGGTACACCTGTACTTTTATAGTACCCCTTTTTGGGAAGATTTGGGAACGGTATCTCAAGACCAAATGGGCACAGAGTTGGTGTAATTGAATAGATAAAGATTCCCATCTGGGAACAGCTTTTCTCATCTAGGAACAGCGAGTCTTCAAACCATAGTGATTATGTTGCAAAATTTTATGTTGACTATAAATGGCTCACCCTATATTAACATTATGGTTGGCATCAGGCATGCACTTTGGAATTGAATTTCCTGGTCATCTCCACTTACCCGTCTTTGGTTTGCAGAGCACACAAGCTAGTTTTCTTTTGGATGAAACTAAGCCAAAAGATGCATTCAGGAACTTGTGCTTCCACCACTACTGGGCATGCAGTTTAGCCTGAAGCTAGTCCAAAGTCAAGTCTCCTGAAATGCACATTGTGGATATTGATTCCTCAGTGCTACCTCTTTCACTCTACAGAGCCATTCCTATTGCACAACACAATGTAGATACAGTCCAAATTCCTGTTGCCTAAGGAACTGCTCATTCTTCAAAGTGCAGTCTTGTAACAGTACCCAAGGAGCTTGCAGGAGAAGAAAGCATTCCCATGGCAAATGATAATCCTATTTGATTTAGCTTCATCTCCTTCTGAAGAGTAGAAATACCCTGGGAAAGATGATACCCAAAATAAAGTTGCTATGAGCAAGCAGTCTGCAGTTTAGGAGAATGAGTTGTTTTAGGGGAAGATTTCAGCTGCATAGCCATATCTGAAGCCGTGGCTGAGAGAACGGCTGTGTTCACATGCAAATTCTCATGAATCTGAGCTTTATAGCCTGTTGGTCTCAGAGGGCTGGAAAGAAGCCGAGGGAATTTGTTAGAGGAGTCAATGGCATTTCCCTTGTTTAGTTTGCAGCCAGCAGTCTAGTTGGGGATATTGAACATTGTGGATAATCCTTGGAGGTCTAGAATAGATGAGACTGAGAGAAATGCCAGGGAAAAGTCTTCTATGAGGACTTGAATTGAGATGGATCGTATTTTTTTTTCTGAGATACTACTTCCGTAAGAGGCAGAAGATGAAGAAGTTTCTCCTGATTCCCCAGAGCTCAAGCAGCAAAAAGTAGTCATTTGTGTCAGGCTTGCTGATGAATGTGCATGGTTTATGTCTGTGTCAGTTGGGTTCTGTTCACTTTCTTATCCATAGAGAGCACTACTGATCACTGCCCAGAAATACCGGCATCCCATGCTCCGCCACTACCCAAGCCTAAGCCTAAATCTAAAAAAGCTCCACTACCACCAAAAAATGCTATTTCTGCTTCCACCACCACCAGCCATAAGAGTAATGAAGCACCTCATGCTAAAAAAAAGGGAAAGGCTCCTGCTAAGCAGCCTCCTCTCCCACCACCCAAGCCAACAAGTCACAGTGCAAATCGAGAAGCTGGTGAGTACTGCATAGGCAGTGCCAGTTACGGTGGGTGCATGTGCATGGGGGTGCTTGGCTTGGTCTTACGGTAATTTCTGCCTTTATACATAACAGCATTACTAAAGAACACACCACAGATGTTTTTAGCTAGCTTCCCGCTGAGCTCTGGCTCTTCTGTCTGTGAACACCCCAGACAATGGACAAACCACATCGCTGTTTGATGAATGTGTGCACAGCACCATACATCAGGGATGCTATTGAATTCCTAGTTCAAGTGTGAATGCTGGCAACAAAATGACCCAGAGAACTGCTGAAGAATCAGCAGGGAAAAAGGTGACTTCGGAAACCAAACGTATGAGTTGCCCCAAAGTAAAACTGTGTCAATATTTCTGTAACTTTCTGCTTTAAATTTCTACTATTCCAATTAATTTGACAAGATTACAAGATCTCAAATAAGTAAAGGATAAAACCACAAAGACCTCTTTAAAGACTGTCGAGTAGCAGTTGTTTTAGCTGCAGAAATAAAAAGGATTTATAACTCATTAGAAATGGCCAGGCTTCCCTGAGCTGGTTAATGGTTTGCTGTGATTCTAATTATGCTCTGGAAATGGAAAATGTCAATCATTAGCACATAGCAGATGTGTTTATCACTGCACTTTAAAACCAAAATTCAGCAGTGATGCTAGATTAAAGATTATAGGTAGCTGTTCTTAGGATACTGATCTCGAGTTTGAGTGGTTGTAATTTAGACAATGACCAAAATTAAAACATCCAAATATAATGTGAACACAAGCAGTACTGTGATTAATGGACTGTATATATGCAATGGTGAACTTCCACAAGCCTTGTGTTTTCAATCATCTGTCAGTCTTTGAAAGCCCTTCAGTCCCTTCAGTATTCCTCCAAGTATACCTCTTCATAGCTTGTACATTTTGGCAGGTTTTATATTTGAAGCACACAAAAGAGGACTGTTTGAAAACATTGCCAGACTTCTAGAGTTACAATAATAACTTTGCCATAAAATATCCATTAACTGGGTATTAACTGTCCCTACTACATCAGACAGCCACGAGAATAAACATTCTGAAAACCCAGAATTTGCTGTTGTATTTCACATGCAGCTGGAAAACTCAGTTCTTTCTCATTGAAGGAACCTTATAAAAGCCGGCCTCTCAGAAATAAAACAACTCATCACATAAAAAAATGTTTATACCAGTGGCTGGTGACAAGCTCTCAGTTATCTGAGTTCTTAAATTAAAATACATTCAGATTCCAGATTTGTCTTTTAGTAGCCTTGCTGAAATGTCATGCGATGCCTGAGACCATATGAGTGTAAAATAAATCCATCTATCCCTCATATAAAATAGTACCTATTCTACTGGTAATTTCTTCCAACATTAGAAGTACATTGTGTGCATTTGAAGTGGAGCCACACTTAATAAAAAGAGCTGATTGGGAGTAGTATTAGTACAAGAGGTTTGTCAGAGCCCCATGGAAGTGAACACATGATGCAGCTGGTGAGCCAGTCGCATGAAGGAGAAGAGGAATATGAGTAATGACTGAGCTGTGGCTCTCCTGAGGGCACCACAGTGGGTTTCCAAACTGAAATGGTGGAATTGGGAGAATGGGACTTAAATGTATGCACGCACATGTGCCAAAAGGCAAATAACAGCCATGAAATTTTTCATTTAATCAAAATTCCAATCTTCCACTGAAAAAGAGGCATGACAAAAATTGTCAACCAGCCCAGTCAAAAGCAACAATAGCAACAGCACTTTTGACCCATGTGAAAGTGTAGGGGGGTTTTCCCTGCAAGAAGTCTTTTAAGTTTCCGTATCTGATTGCAGGTCCAGAAGGGCTCAGAGAATAACGTAAGGGTTTTTTCAGTGGAAATATCTTTTGACATTTTCCCAGCAACAAATGTAGTGTGGCTGTGTATTTATTTGTATTATGCTGGAGTTCTTAAGTGGAAGCATATAAGTGCTTCTGTTGATCTCCAGCCTGTGTTGAAGTGCTTTGCTGGATCAGAACCAGAGACCTTTCTTACTACCATCCACTTACACAATAAGGTTTCTGCTAAATAATATGCAGGTTGGAGCCACCATCTATTTCCACTGCAATTATGGACTGCTGCCTACGTCATTTCTTTGCGTCCTTTTGATTTGCTGGAAAATCAGTGGTTTGTACTTGAAGTGGATGATTAGCGCAGTATCAGTGGATTAGGTATGGTGCCCTTTACAGTCACCTTGCAGCACAAAGAGGGACAATGATTTGCCTGAAGTTTCTGTGGATTTTTCCAGATGCACCAAAAGACTCATAGCACTCTAAATGTTTATAAACCATAACACTCAATGACAGAAGAGAATGGTATAATGTGTCTTCCAAATTATTTTCCATGTTCTTTGAGAACAGTCCCACTGTGAAAGCTATTTTTATATCATGAGCTTATTATGGCCAGTATCTGTATTTTGGTTCTATCCTAATCTGCTGGGGGTTTGTTTTTATTTAAATGCTTATAACTAAAGTAGGCCTTTCAGCAGATTTCTATTACAGCTTTCTGTTTTACTCTGTAAGCTTAGCCGCAAGGCTGCTTGTGCAGCTTTAGAATGCTTTCATTTGTTCTCTGGAGGTTAATGCATTTTTACTACAGCAGAAGTGTTTGAGTTGGAAGCATTTTGATGAAAAGGACTGAACTGTAATATGGTTGTAATTTTTATTGCTTTTTAAATGAAAGTCAGCAGTTTGAAGCTCCCAGTCCAGATGATGGGTGCATCAACACAGCAATCAGACCTGTGGCTGGAATTCACATGGACATGCAGGCTAGCTGAAATCTTTTGCAAACTTGGATATTATATATATATATATATGCTTCAATATGGTAAGTATCACAGGATTTAGCAGCAGCATCAGTGGCCAGCTTGTACAGCTAGTGTCAAAACCTCATTTCACTATGATTTCAAGGCTACCTGAGTTGGTCACTGGTAAGACTAAGACCTACATTACATACAGGAGGCCTTCAATTCCTCCTCCCTTCTGAAGATTATTTGTGCAGAGTGAGATCAGTGTTTTCTGCCTGTTTTATGAACATGCCCAGCTGGACTTGAAAGTACATCTTGTTTTGCTGACATTCTGCTGCTTGCCATTAACTAGGAGCACACCACTTGCAATAACATTGTAGAAGGTAATTGACTGATATCCATAATGGTCCTGGTGTGTTCACTGAAAAGCATAAGGAAAATCTTGGTGTTCTCCTAGTGCTCAGACCAAAAAAACACATAACATAAATGGTCAGACAGTTTTCTCTGGTAGAATTTTTTTTAAATAGAGCATTAAACATGTTTGGAATAAGTAGTGGACTTTTTAGATTATGTCCAGGCTGGTTGTAATGGGCCAGTGCAGAATGCTAGAATCAAACTCTCACCCATTTCTAAGGTTAATTGCCTGCACTGTTCTTAGGCAAGTATTCATCTTTTCAGATTTTCCCACCTCAGAGGTGAAATTTGAACTGCAATGTTTACTCATCTCAAGCATATAGACAAAGGATTGTGGAAGTATCAAGTGTAATTTTTTCATTTAGCACACATCAATCCATGCAGAAAGAATGGTTCAAAAATAAAGTAGTTGCAAGACTGTAAAATGCTTTTTCTTTTCTTATTTTAGCTAGTTCCTCTCACGCAAAGAAAACACCAGTCTCCAAGTCGTCTTCATCACCATCTCCGTCATCCACATCATCTCACCCCAAAACCTCTAAGGAGACTTCCAGCAAATTGGGCACATCAGGGACTCCCAGGGGCAAGAAAAAACCTGGGAAACAGTCAGCCCCACGAACTGCACCAGATGGGGCTGCTTCTTCCCCCTCAGGTGCTACAGCCAACAGAGTGGAAGTGAAGGCAGAAAAACCTGAGCCTGAGCAACCTTCCATAGTAATTTCTGAAACAGAGGACACGGACCAACTGAGCAAGCTCGTTGTCCCCCCTCCTCCCGCCACTGCCCCTCCTCCACCTCCACTTCCACCTCCTTTTCCTTCTGCAGCTGGTCAGCCCGCTGTCTCCTCAGATAGCCAAGATGTGTCAGACAGCTGTGTGGCAGGGCTGTCCGTCCCTGGGTCAGATACTAAACCTCTCCAGACTGAGCATGACATGGATGAGAGCCTGAACAGTGCAGCTCTAGACAGTGGTCCAGATGCTAGTGGAGAAGACCCAAAAAGGTAGGACAATATGGCTGTCATGGGCAAGTGGTAAGATCCATAGCTGAGAAGGCCACATTTCTTTGTGTTATGGACCCTGTAGGCGTGTGGCAATCTCTTTCTTCTGCTGACTTTTAATAGTTTGTGTTGCATCCCAGCAGAATTTGTTCCCTGCCAATGCCTTTGAGCCATTCACCTCATGTTTCCACAGAAGGTCTTTGCTCATAACCTGCCTCTTATGTTATTGTATGGCTTAATGTGACCACTGAGGTCAGCAGTTCAGCTAGTAGCTGATAATACTTTGATTTCTCTCTCATAAAGGCAAACAAGAAATGATGCTGAATTACAAAGGGATTTTACCTTTTTTGTAGATACCATTAAATATCTCACTGCTAAAGCTCTTACTTCAATAACTGAATTTACTTGCACACTTGAAAATGACAGTTTCAGGCTTCAGTTAGTAGGTGTTTGGTCTGTCACTGCCTGATATCTTGTCTAAGTTTCAGGTGCTATAAAATCTATTCGAGAGAGATCATAATTACATTTTTTAAACAAAATAGTTGGCAACAGAGAGGAAACTGGCTTATTAATCTGCCTTTTGCCTGCCATGAGGACCAGCATCTTTCACCACAGCCCAAGAGGGTTAAGTCTAGATATGTGTCCTAGACACTTTCCTTTAAATTCTTGCTAGTATGTCTGTTCCAGCATTATGTTCCTGTGCTGCTTCTCCCCTTGCTCTGCCCTTCCCTTACATAAAGATTTTCTCAAGGCAAGGGACACCCTGCTGCTGATATCCATGTTCATCAGTGATGGGCATGAACATTTTGGACTCAACAGCAGTAAAACTGTATTTGCAATAGAGTTAGGCTTCCAGAACAGGAAGCTTTGCATTTCCACACACTTTCTGACTTGTTCCTCTCACCCCCAATTTATAAGCTGTTTTTCTCTTCTTAGTAGTTTTTATGTACTATCAATCCCATCCTACAAGAAATAAAAAAGGATTAGGCTTTTTCTTTCTACAAACATTGCAGCTCGTCATTCCAGATAGTTTCCATCTTTTTTCCTAACATAGTACATACAAGTATGTGTACACATCTGCATAAGTTCTACGGTATATATATGTACATTTTTGAGAGAGAGGGAAGTTAGTTTGAATGACAGAACTTTTATTTTTATACTTACTTACACAATCTCTCTCCCATTTGTGTTCCATGCTGCTTGCATTAATGTGACACCATGTCTGCTTATGAATGAACAGCTTGCCTACCGAAGAAGACCAAGAAGTGGAGGCACCTGACCAGGCAGGCTCTGAACTGGTGGAGGAAGCTTCTGACACTGCTGCCCCTCCTGAGAGTGAAAGTAGCAGAGAGAGCCACAGCAGCGACTCGGACTCCGATGGGCCAATACTGTACACAGATGATGACGATGATGATGATGATGATAATGCAAGTGCTGAAAGTAAGCATCCTGATGAGAAGTTGCAGGCTGCCTTTTGCACATGGCGTTATGCGAGCACGCCTGACCTATGTTAGGGCAAAGAGAGGTATGGCTGCATGGGATGGCTTTAGATTATTTAGTGTTTTACCACTACTGAGAAATGAGTGTCCTGCTTCTCCCAGACAACTGTGTTCAGAAAACTGCTGGGGCCTGGGCAATGGTGAGAGCAGATAAAGCATCATGCAGATGGCAGTGGAGGTGAGAGGAACAGGTTCAGAAGACCATGAGGATGGAACAAGGCCTCCACATTAGGGCATCAGCAAGCCACTGATTTGCAAGCAACTGAATTGTGCTAGAGATCCCAGTGTTTCTTGTGGGAGTAACAGGCGGTGGTGGATGACAGAGGAAGCCTATCAGTCAGCAGCTTCACTGTCTGAAAGTCATTCATTCCTCTTTGATCAGGATCTTTTAAGCGTTGGAGCACCTTAGCAGACAGAGCAGATCACAGTGGATTACATCTAAGTTTACAGCTTTGAAATTTCGTCTGGAGTTGTGACTATATCATCCCCCTAATTTGGCAGAAGTCCATGCTGCTGCTGAAGGGCGTTGTCTTGCCCACCTTCTGCCTAATCCCTGCTTCCAGCTGTTCATTCTTCCCTTGGGCCAGCACTCATGTTTAGTTTTGCAGCAGTGGCTGTTAGGGAGCTGATTTTTAGTAGAATCAGTTTCCTGACCCAGCTCACTTGATGGCTGCACCTTTGCTGGGGCAAAGGACTGGGCAGCAACAGGCTGTTGGGGGCAGAGAGGAGAGCAGCCTGACCTCTGCCACCTGCAGGGTGGCCTTATATCAGAACAAAGTCACTGTCAAACCACGGCGTGAAAGCCTTGCCTGCAGCCATTCAGGAAAAGGTGTTCCACTGTGCTTAGCAAAAAAGGCCTGAACACAAAAGTGCTGTGCACCAGAGGAGTAAGGGAAAATTAGCATTTTTTCTTTTTCCTTGGCCACTGAAGTGGCAGAGGGTGAAGTCTTCTGCAGTTCTGCATTTGGTTTGAATATGATCCAAAGCAGTAGCAATTTTTGGTATTAGCCAAAAATTCATGTATTCAGACAGCAGCACAATGTCATATGAGAAATGAGCTGGGAGACTGTGGTGTTACCAGACTGCCTTATGTGGTGAAAATCTGCCAACCTAGAATGTATGTAGCCCCCTTGGTCAGAATATCAAGAGACAAGAGAAGGACTAAAGGCCGGGGAAAATACCCTTCCTTCCACAGCTGGCTGAAGCCAACACTGACAGAAGTGCATGGCCCTTGTCCCTACTGAATCTATTCTGTGGATTAACAGATTGCTTCAGTGCCTGGGGGTTCCTGCCTAGAATACTTTACAAGCACTCAGAGCACTTTTGTAAACTATTTTTTGGTTTTAATTTACAAATCAGTTAAAGATGAAAAGCACTATACAAGAACTAAGTAGTATTAGATTGAAAAAAAAAAGAAAGAATGAGGGAAATGATGACAGAATGAGACTAAACCATTTAAGTCTGAAGGAAAAGAGCAGCAGGTTTCTAAATATATTAAGTAGATAAATAAACCATCCTGTAATGTATCAGACTTCAAAGACACTTAAGTGTAGATTTGTCATTTTTATCCTATCATTTTACAGATGACAAGTGATGTTTGTAAAACTCTGTCAGTTTGGCTGGTAGCTTTTTCATCCAAGGCTTTCAGCTTTTTGTTGTTTTGAACTGAGCTAAAACTATTTTTCTTTTGATGTTAATTAAAATTCGTGTCCTGCATGTGGGAACAGGCTGCTTTGGGGAGATATTAAAATTCTTACTCAGAGTTTGTGTATATAACCTAAGCATGAATGAACTAAATCTACTCTCCTCCTCCTTTCCTTAGGCTCTTTGGCAAGTAAAATTCGTCGTAGGGATACTCTTGCTATCAAACTTGGCAACAGACCATCTAAGAAAGAATTAGAAGACAAGAACATCTTGCAGCGTACATCTGAAGAGGAGAGGCAGGAAATCAGACATCAGATTGGAACGAAGCTAGTGAGGTATCAGTTGCAGGGTAAATGTGGTTTCACTGGGTGGAGGTGGAGGAAGAGAATTGTGAACACTGGATTCAGGTTTTAAATGCAGCCCAATATGTGGTGCAGGATCTTTGTGATACAACTGTCTGGAAAACAGTATTATTTCTCACAAAACCAGTGCCATGGTTCAAGCTTTTTCTCAAATTGATTAGCAGGGACTTGCACGTGTATACACCCATCTCGAACAGAGTAGTAGTTCCTGACACACAGAGCATGCCTGTGCATGTTTGTCCCTTCTGGCCCTCCCCATCCTTCTCCTGCTCTCTTAACTCCTTTGTTAGTCGTGTGCTGGTCCCAGCAAGAGAAATGGAGGGAGGCTGACTTTGCAGGTCAGTGTTTAGTGTTTTACTGTGCCCACTTCTGAGCCATGCCTTTCTCATGCTGTTTAACTGCTATGGGATCTATGTTACTTTCTCTGCCTGGACTTGAGAACATTGCATTAAAAAAGACTAATTGTCACTTGTATTTTTGCAAGGCTTTTTTTAAAAGTCCTCATAAATGTTAAATTTGGCTTTCATGGTCTCTGAGTATAGACCACAAATGTCTGGATTTTCCCAGACCTGTCCTTGTTTCTCTTGTGCTCAGGATTCTTGTCCAGACAGATTTGGAGATGTCCTGTGTTTGTTGGAGATTTCCAAATGCTGGGCAGTCCAGCTGGTACTGCTTCAGTGCAGAGTACAGCAATGCTGCATCTGCACTTAGGAGATGAGCTGAGTTGTTCTGTCAGCCAGGTGGCTGACTAAATAATTTATTTCATCTCTTAACCGTAAGAGTTATACATCTATTGTGTAGAGCCCAAGAGTCATTTTTCTTCTGCTAATAAAGCAGCGTGATTGTTATCACTGCTTTCCTGACCGAATTCTCAGCTTCAGTGATCGCATCCTGCTTGTTGGTGCTCCCTCAGGGGCTTGAACAGCAGAAGCTGCTCCCATCCCCGTCCTGAACTCCTTGTCCTGAACATTGCTGGTTCTGAGGGGAAGCTAGCACGCTTCTTGTGCAGCTCTGCTTTGGTGGTAGGAGACAATGTCCATGTATGTCAGGGCTGTGCGCATGCCTGAAATCACAACCAAGTTTGACACCAGTTCCTTAAAAATTCCTGGCATGGTGGTCAGCTCCTGGAAGCATTGAGGTCTGATGGGAGACCTGCTCCCACAGCTTGGTCAGGGCTGGGTCAGGTCCCAGCCTGGGACTTCCTACAGTGGGGGCTAGTCACCTGTGGTAAACCTGATGGTACTCCCCACCAAATCTGCAAGTCCAAGCATGGTTTGAATCAGCTGGATTTCGTGAGGCTGAAAATAATCCATAGTGAACTGTGTGAGGTTTGCCTGACAGGGGCATCTATCTTTAACACATCTGCAAAGTAAATTTTACGGCTGAAATTTTTATTCCTCCTTTTCTCAACTGAAAAAGTGAAGTTGTTTAGTAAACATAGAGACAGCATCAACCATGTCTGCTATACAAACCAGAAAATGAATATATCAAGGGGGTTTTTTGGGGTTTTTTTTTGGTTTGTTTCTTTTTAATGGCAGTTTTTATATATAGTTAATTAAATAAATTAAGTTTCATTTAAAGCTCCCAATTGTCTTGTACATACAAATCAGTAAGGAATGCACAACTTACATTGTTTCTGTTAAAAAAAAAAATTAATAGGCTTTGCATTCAAAATATCTGAGAATAATTTTATGATTGCACAATTTATCACAATGGCAGTGCCTGGGAGCAAAACAGGTTTATTAATTCTTTCATAAAGTGACACCCGTAAACAAGGAATTTAAATTTGCTGGTACAATTTCTGTAATACTAGGCAAGTATCAGTTATTTATGTGTTTGTGTGGCAATAGTACATCTTTTAAAACAAATGACCACTCAGTACTGCGGTTATGTGTGCAGTTATTATAATGTCTGGAAAGTACCTGTGTTGTTGAATACCTCTGCTGGCAAAGAATAATGTGGCCATATAAGAAACACCTATTAAGCTGTATTACAAATCACATTGTATTATTTGGATCTGGTTTTGAATCAGTCGCTTACTTTGTTTTCACAGGAGGCTTAGCCAGAGACCTACAACTGAAGAGCTAGAGCAAAGAAATATCCTGAAGCGTAAGTATTTTATCCAGGTTTCAGCTAGTATTTACTTAGAATGTGAACACATGTTGGATTCATATGGAAGCTTATCATTGTTGCTCCAGTGTTAGATTCATAACTGGAGACAAATGATGTTCTAGAAAATAATGTGTCAACACTAGATTTATATGCTAACCTGTAATGGGAGCTGTGAAAACTGCATTCATTCAATGTGCCAAATTTTGCTTGTCACAATCTCATTTCTTGAAGCTGGTCCCAAAGACCAGGAATTGCTTAGATACCCCTTAGAAGTAGTTGCAGGCTGTTTAAACATCTGCCTAATCTTTATGAGGAGCAGGAGGGACTATGAGTAGGAGGCAGAGGTGAACTATCAGGGCAGAGGTTGGAAGGAGGAGTAGAAAGAGCAAAAGTGAAGTTTTCAGGGGAAAGTGAATAGGTATATGCCAACTACTTCAGCATGCTGGCCTTCCTATCCACTTCTGATATAAATGTCTTCTGTACTGAAGCCTGCATGAGACATTCTCACTGAACATCTTCCTGTTGATTAAATCCTTCCTCAATATTCCTGCTGAAAAATTTAAGCCTATAATTCAAATAGTCAGGGGTAGAATATTGAATTACATTGGGTGCTTACCCTTTATACCTATTCTCCCATTTACTTACATTAATTTTGTTCTTAGGCTGAAAAATGCTTCAAAACAGGCATTTTTTTGTTTTCATTTATGAATCTCTCCATAGGATGTTACCTAAACACATACTGTAATGTTTGCCACATCCAGCTCCGTCTAGCCCTGTGTTCATTCTGCAAAGGTAGCTAGTACTTGATTAAGTAGTAGAAGTGAATGAAGAAAATGCACGTGCAAGTCTTTCACACATAGCAGCAAATAAAAAAACTCAGCTATTCTTAAGGTATAAGAACTTCCCACACTTGATGAAAGAGCAGGTACAATGCCGTTATTTCCAACAATTGTTCAGAAAAGTTTGAGTTCATCTGTGCAACCCTGGTGCACAGCATGCTAATGAAAGGAAAGAAAATGGGCTGTTTACCCTACAAAGTCCATGACCTGATCACACTGTCACCTGCTTAGGCCAGCAAATCAAGGAGATACAGCAATTATTGGCTTTCAGGCAATCATCCATGCTAATAAAATCCTACTGCTGCTGTCCAAGTTCTCAAAAGTCAAATAGTGCCATGGCTTACTGAAAAGGGAAGCTACAGTTCATGCATTACGGTGCAGAGGAGAGGGGTCAGGGGTCTCCTGTCCAACACATAATGTTAGTAGACTTTCTAAGACTATAATTTCTGAACTTGTAGATTGCATAGATAAATAAAGATAATACTTGAAATATGAACATTTCTTTACATGACAAACTGCTCATGCTGGACTATGTGAGAAAAGTAATTCCAAACATCTTTGGTGGGCCAGGGTATGGCCACTGGGCTGGAAGCACCAGCTGGGCTTCCCTGCTGCCCTTGCTGCTTCAGTCATTTTGAGATAACTAATCTAACAGTGAGCCTGTGTTCACTAAGTACTCTTAATATCCTTTCTGCCATGTTTATTCTGTTCACTGATTTTACAGTAAGTAGCTCAAGACTGGAAAGCAGTTAATAGATTTCTTCTCCTGTTTCAGCTTGTTTACTTTCAGCTTTTGGCAGCATACCAGGCTTTGCACTCTGTGCCTCCTGCCATGCTCCCCTGCTGCTGCCGGAGGGCTATCTTAAAGAGGCGAAGGAGGGCAAGAAGTAAAGGCTAGGAAACAGCATTATAAATCATAAAAAATCACACAGTCATTGGCAAGCACATGGAGAATCCAAAACTGCTTTTTGCTCATCACTGAGATATAAAATATTTTAATTTGATAGTGGTCTGAGAAAAAACAAAGCAAACCAAAGCAAGCCAGGGTTTGTGATGACAGTCTGACACGGAGCCCTTTCAGGGTGCAAGATCTCTCTCAGCTCCAAGGCAGTCATATTATTTTTCAAAATTATTACATTCCCTTCCTGTAGATCATTCAAAAATGTTTACATCTCTTAAATGCATTTGTTGTTGTAGGCAGATTTTGTGAATAAGTTGGGATTTCTTTCATAAAGCTTCCTTCTTCCTATTTTTAAAGCAGTGGATGGGGAGAAGCAGTTCTATTACTGTGTGTATGTAAACTGTAGCTAAGGGAAAGCATCTCTTTGAGTAATTGAGGTTGCATTAAGTGGTAAAGAGCCAAGTGTTTACTTCAGGATTAAGTTCAGCCCAAATCTTTTAAGAGGTTCAGAAAAAGTCTGTATTTTTTGTTTTCTTTTATTTCCAGTTAGTGAGGAATTCTGTCTTGCAAGAAGTGTTGCTTTGATAATATTTCCAGATAACTCAGTTACTGGAAATCCTGTGACCAAGTGCCATCACAAGGCATTGCAGGCAGATTTCTATAAAAGCACTTTGGATAAAACTATCCAGACTTCTGAATCTTCCTACTCCAAAACAAAGTTATGATAGCTAAAGAATCCACTTGAAGGAATAGATAAAGCCCTGTGTTTTTATTAAAGACAGGTTTCTTGTGTACTGGCTTTAAGCCAGTAGTATTTATAGATATTTATAGAAACGTTTTATTCTTCCAGGAATTTTTGATTAAGATAACTGTATTTTTTCCTGTATTTGTAAGGGACAGTGAACTTCTTGTACTTCTTTTACTGTGCACCTGCATGCCTGCCAGTACCGGTTTTGTAGAAAACAGTCTCGCTCTTGATGTTAGTTAAGGAATATTAATGGTTATCTTTGCTTGTAAAACTAGGAAAGAGAAACCACTTTGTGCGTTCCAGAGCACTGCAAGAGGCAAACGCATTGTTTTTCTTTTCTTTCCCTTTCCCTAGCAAGCTAACAGAGAAGTCTAAACATAGCTAATCCCATAGGGACACAATGGAAAGTTCAATTTTACGCTCTGGGAGTACTTTCTGGTCAAGAACAGAGCAGTCCACAGGCAGAAAAACTTCTCTCTTTTCTTTTTCCCATCTGCTCCGAAGAAAATGTCCCACAGAACAGAAGGTGACCATATTTAATGTGGCAAAAGTTGCAGGAGCAATAATGCATAAATGCCAGTGAAGCTGTTCTGCTTTGACTAGTGTTTTTTTTTAACTCAAAGGCCACAATAAGTGCCTTTGCTAAACAAAATTGTTTCAATTAGGAGTCACATCCCAGTTTGACCTTGTAGGAGCTGTAGGCAGGGAAGGAGGAAAACCATAGTTTTGCTGGGATCTAACCAGAGACTCCTGCAAGCAAAGGGCTCTCGCTGGGCTGGTCCTTTGCCAGTACAGCAGCAGCAGGACATCTGAGGAGGAGACTTGCAGCTGGGAATGCTGTGCTTATATTTTCTTTTTCCACATCACACAGATTAGACCCACTTTTAAGGTGGAAAGCAGTCAGAAGTGTGTTCCTATGTATTAATGTGTTCCTGTTTGGGCAAGTTCATACCTGCAGCCAAAACTTGGCCCCCCAGCTGGAATTTTCCACAACACCTGAAGGAAGCAGCAGCGCCAGACCCATTATTTTTAGCACCACGCCTCTTCTTAACTCACTATGGCAACTTTCAAAACTTTTACCTTAAAAGACCAAAAATACGCTGTTGGTAGGAATTTCCATCACGACAGTGTTTCTGTAGCTCAGGGCTACAGATGGGAAATAGGTGCTTTAGGTACGAGTCAGTGCCAAAGACAGAGGGCCATTTGCCGGTCATTAGATTCACTATAATAGCGGCAGCCACCATATTTCAGTTCCTTTCCTTTAGCTCTTGAGTTTTATTCTGTGGTGAACGGAGATTTATGTCTCACTGAGGCAGTGAACTCCGCTCCCAGTAATGCTTTGCGACTCCCATGGGCCTTTGCATAGACCTTTGCCTCCCAAGAATCCTGGGATTGTCAAAAAGGCTGGATTCTTCTAGAAAACAAGATAAGAAGTCTTTAAAAGGGAGAGAAACCACACCTCTTTCTCTTTCTCGGCATCGGCAACCAGAGGAGCAGGACTGTGGGCTCCTTACCCCTCCCGTTAAGGGGTTGGCCAAAAGCCAGGATCGGGCGACAACTCTTCTACTGTCTGATAGATTCAGAATTTGAACAGACTCTACTACTATCTATCTACGAAGCGGACTGCGTGAGTTTTCTAATCCTGATTTTCCTTCCCGCCCCCCAACAGCCAGCAAAAGGCTTGTACAGGGGGGAGTAC
>JAVSBS010015015.1:6034-20201 GCA_033124195.1 Coracias cyanogaster | reverse complement strand
CGACATTATATTGGAGACTGGAAATCATACACAACCCTGGTCCATAACTCAACGAGCAGCTTTTTGTGTGAGTCAAATGGAACCCTATAATAGAGGTGAGCCAAGCGATTTGAGTGGAGGTGATCTCCTGGACAATGTCCGAAGAGCGGCTGCGCTTCTATTGATTTATGATGGTGTACTGGAGCAGGCTCATCATAGTCCTATGACCCGCAGGGTATCACCCCTTATATTAGGTAGATTGATCAAAGGACTTCCCGTATATTCCTAGAAGTAAAACAGCCTGAATGTATAAAACACATCCTGCCCCCCGATGTCTCATGCAGAAGACTGTTCCCCAAGGGTTCAATCCCCACCCGCTCTGTCCGGAAATGAAGGGAGCTCCTGGTGCCTCTTGGTGGAGTTGTCCTCCAAAAAGTGGGCTTCCAGCTGTCCTCAACAGCCTGCTTCAGGACCTACCCATACTCTCTGCCCAGCAGCTAAGATGATGGCCTTGCTCATCTCCCATTTCTAGGTGGTTTCCTGTGTCCAGCCATCCCTTCGTGCAGTCATCTGCAACCCACAGGGAGGTGACTTCACAGCTTGAGATAGGCAGCGAACCTTCTGCCTTCCTAAATGCTGAGATCAACTTTTTTTGAGTTATTTTAGGCTTTCCTAAAATATAGAAAAACAGTACTTCAGGAGGCCATGCTGTTGGTCGTTGTTTCCTAAAGTACACACTAAGCAGTGTGAGCCTCTGTTTCTTACATCAAGCACCTTACTGCTGCTTCTTAGGAGACACAGTGGTTTAGATAGCAAAGAAATGTCAAGATATGAATAATGCAGAATGTATTTTACAAACTAAATTAAGGCAGTATGGCAATGTGTATATCCAGCTGCACTTTTTCTGCTGTGACTATTACTGGAGAATTTCTGAGGTACAACTTAAGCAACTCAGTTCATGAAGGGACAAAATTATTCCCAGGTGAATGGAACTCCAAATTATTCGTTTGTATTTAATTACCTCAATTACTATGTCTATTGATTGCAAAGACAATATGCTTAAAAAAAAGCCTACAGGTGATTACCTGTCCTAAAACAGCTAGAGCGCTTTTTATTTTGTGAAGATGTGATAAAAAGAGTTCTCATTTAAAGTCATAATTCTTTAAATACACCTAACTTGTTTATTGATAGATATATTAATAAAAAATTTAAAAGGTAGATTAATCTTTAACTCTCTGTTCTTCAGTTTTAAGTCAGTTTACAGATCCTCTGTGGAAAAAGACCACCCATTTCTTGGCCATTTTAAGAGAAATGCTATTAATAAACTATAAACTGTATCCACATTTCAGTGTCTCAGTAAAATCACCATCAACACAAGATCCAACCTAATCCAGGCAGTAAGCCTGTGCCATTGCATCTTGCTGATGGAAAACTGGAGTTGGTATTGGACTGGTCTCACAGAGCAGGTCTTGGGCTGGCATCACCTTTTTCCTACTGTAACTTTCTCCCTTTTATTTTTTATCCTTTTTTCCTCTTTCCCTTGTATTCTTCTAAAATGAAGAATTTGAGTTAGGAAAGGAAATCTGCAAGTAGCAGCCAGGTTGCCTATGCTAACACAGCAGGTTGGCCACAGCAGACAGGGCAGGTAGGACTATACAAGGATTTTAAACTACCTTTTCATCTCTGCAGGTTGGCTACATCCACAATAGACAAATTAATTCCTTTAAATTTATAGTTAGACCTGAACTGCAATGTGGAGTCCGTAACCCTCCCACCACAAATTAAACAGGATCAGTATTTTACAGATATCCCTAGGTGGATATTTCAGCCACAGAAAAATGTTAACTTTGCCATATAACCATCAGAGTTGGCCTGAAAGGGCAAATAGTATTCTTCAAATGTACCTCAATTTAAAAAAATGCAGATTCCATATGAACATGCCTTTGTAAGTGTGCTTTTCACTGGCTCTCAAGAAATCAAGTTTGGTTAGCACAGAAGCTTCTTAAAAGTCTATTTCAGTCTCATGCCCAAATACATTAAAAAATGCATGCCATTTTCTTCCATACTCAGTTCCTTTGTACTAGCTAGTGGCCCCTAACCAAGAGGACTTGTGTGCTGAATCATATGCCTGTATTATAAAACCAGAAAAAAATATTAAAGTAACAAAATCAATTTGCACTAGTACATGACAGTGAAATGGTCAGTGTATCCTGTAGCAGAGGAGGACAGTTGGCTGATATAGATACTCAGAGCAAAATTTTTTCTTGACCCTTATGACTAATTAGACTTTAAAGTCAATTGGTGGCATGTTGGAAGTAAAAGCAATAATAATTTTAATGTTAGGGTAAGTAATTGAAACATTAGGCAGCTCTTTCAGGATACTTTTTGTTTGCTGTTAGAAAGGAAATGATGGACACCTCCTCTTTGCTGTGTTCCTGGCCCACAGCAGTGACTTGAGATGTCTACAAAACCAGGAGAGGTGAGGATAAGGGAAAGAAATGAGCCCACACAAAATCCAAAAAGCAGATAACACATGCAGGATCACTCAGAAATATGAGGAAACATGAGCCAGGACTTGAAGTCCTGAGGCTTTCAACTAGGAGAAATATAGTATGTGCAGATTTAATACTTAAATATTCATTCCTTTTTATCTCTTCTGAAAACAGAGAAGAATGAAGAAGAGGAACAGGAAGCCAAAAGAGAAATAAAACGTAGACTCAGTAGAAAGGTGATGATGTGTTTTTTGTATTGTGTATTTGTGTACAGAGGATTATTTTTATAAGATTCTAAAAATTAGTGTATATACATTACTGCAAATGTCCATCAGTCATGCCCCCAGATTAGAAATATGTTTAAAAAGCAGTACAAGCCAAGTCCATCTTGGAGGAAACTCCATCCTATCAGTTTCCTTTACCTGGAAATGCATACAGAGTCTGGCCATGCAAAATATTTGTCCATGTAAGCAGGGGAGAGAAATGACATGTGTCTCCTCTGTGAGCATGACTACTGCTGTCATATATGTTCAAGGGCAGCCACACCTGTAGATCCACCCTTCCCTCGAGCAGTGGAGAGGGTAGCAAAGCAGTGCACACCTTAAGAAGTCCCTTCACCGTTCTTCTAACCACATCAGTGGTCTTGCGCTCATTGTCCCTGGAAATAAAGCAGTTAGGGATCTCCTGCCCTGACTTTGGGACCTCATTCTGGGAGAGGATGGGGGGGGAATTTTCATATATATCCCCAGTGTGCCTTTCTTTGCAAAAATACAGTTTCCTTAATACGATCATCATTAGTTAATTAAAGTTAATATTGTTTGAGCTGACTGAAACAATTTGGCATCATAGTGACCCTCAGATGTTCAAAAACAATTTTTTTCAGTTAGGCAGGCACCTCCAAATCCTGCTCATTTTCAATATTATACTTGAACACAGAAGACTCTGTAATCATTAATGCAAATAGACCTACTGCCTTGTGGGGTAAATGGTGTGACAGTTGCAAAGCCACAATTAATATTCCAGGGATAACTGTCACGATTATCTGTGACCTGCCTAACAAAGACTATTTTTATAATTGAAGAAATTAGGTCGTGCTCCTTCCCCATTCCCGTGCAGTGCTCCCAGGATGATGCCTTTTTTTAGACACCTGAAAGTGACCCTATTTAGAAATACCATTAAAGTTCTCTTGAGGTTACATCATACTCTCAGCTTTTATTTTATTTCATCTTATTAAACGTACTATTTTCTGCCTCCCGCTTACAGCTCAGCCTGAGGCCTACAGTGGCTGAACTTCAAGCAAGAAGAATCCTTCGATTTAATGAGTATGTGGAGGTCACAGATTCTCCAGATTACGACCGTCGTGCTGACAAGCCTTGGGCCAGGTTAACTCCTGCAGACAAGGCAAGGGACAAATGTAGATTATAAGAAAATGCTTGCATCTGTCACTTTGGACTTTCCTCTGGTTTATATCCTGTTGATGCTGGCATCATGAATGACATCTGCTGGAGGCAGCCAGATTGTCATGCAAGCATCTACTGCTTGCAGCTAAGAAAACCCACTCAGGTGCCTATTAAGAGCATATTTGCCACCTCCATTACGGTAGTTCAGGCCAAAATTTCTTGCCTTTTTAAAGCCTTGCTAAGCCAGGTACACACTGTTCACAAAGATAGCCACGACTTGTGGAATTCAGGCAAGGTTCCTGCAGGCAGAAACCTGAGTCACTGCCACTGAGAGTTACTTCTGCAACTCATTTAGGTGAAAAAAGGTAGAAGTTTCTCCATCCTCCTAAGGATTCTTGGCCACAACCATCAGTGCAGGGGCTTCACCATATGTGCGCAGCATACCTTCTCAGGAAGTTTGCCCCCAACATGCTGCAGTTAATAGTTCCTCTATCCAAGTACAAAGGATGAGATGAATGGTTCAGTGATTCTCTTTTAAAAACCAGATCAGCCAAAGATTACTATAAAATACTCTTCCATTTCTTTCCTATACCACGCCATAAAAGGAAAGCTGTAGAATTTATGTATCAAAAAGTGCTGGCCCTTTTAGTAATGGGTCTGAATCAGCTTTTATGGAAATCCTATCAGATGTGCTTGGCATGAAAAGTGGTATGTGCAAGAACCCACTGTCTTTTAGATAAGGACTGGGAAGAACTGGTTTTATTTCAGCTTGTATTTTAATATTAATGTCAGCTAATCTGACAATCAAAGGAGAATATCATATCAAGTCAAAGTGGAGACATGAGTAATTTACCCAGAAGTGTTTGTAGATGTTGGTTCAGGGAGATTGTTTGTAGATGTTCTGGTTCTGTCTGTAGATGTTGATTCTCTCTTACCCTCACATATTCTCATATATTCACATCTCTCATCCTCACATATTCTGTGGGAGGTTAGAGCACCCAGCACCTCTACTTTCACCTGGGTCCAACCAGGATAAACTGCACTAGAAAAAAAGTGGAGTTTCCTACCTACTTTATGGCAGCAGGTTTTAATCTCAATTCATTTTGTAATGAACCAGATGCCCAAGGGTGGTTCTGTTATCCCTACGTTTGTTGACGTCAGCAGAAAGGGGGGAGCCTGGGTTGCCTGGAATTTCCCTTTTTTCCCAGGGAAGTCATTTTTATAATTCCAGTGGGAGTAGAAAATTGTACAGTAACTATATTATGAAGCTGGAGCTCTGGTGTCTTTTCTCCTGAGTTGGTGCTCAGAAGTAGCTGTCTCTTTCCAAGCTATTACAGCAGGCTTGTGTAAGCTTGCTGTTGTGGCTAAACAGAACCATCCCCTACTTAAAATGAAGTTTCTCATTTCTGAGATCACAGTCTGCTGATGCTATAATTTTATCATGCTGCTTGTCTGTGCAGCATTGAAAGGCATGCACACCACATGAGATTTCTTTAGGAATTAATGAAATGATACTGCTTTTATTTAAAATGGTGAAAGAAAAGAGTAAGAATAAACTGTCATATAATTTCACAGTGAAGGTAGGAAAATGTATGGCATAGAAGCCAAAGCCGTCTTAGTATATATTAGAATATTTCAGAAATTATATTTATTACTTGATTAAGTAAATTGCCTATCACTCTTCTAACATAAGCGAGATGGCATTTATAAAGTGCCCTGAATTTCTCCTGTTTAGCATCTGCCGGCTGAAAATGCAGGCATGAAATGTCGAACTATTTCGTGTAATTTTACATAAAACTAACCAAACCTAGTGCCTAACTCCACTTTAAAAAGTGCCATTCATCTTGCATTCCTGAAGTCGTGTCTCCAGTGGGGAGATGCAAGGCCCCTGCTGTGTGTGCAGCACCTGTGCAGGCACCGTGACTCACCAGCTCCTCAGGGGCTGTGCCTGGAGATATAATCCCTTCCTGGCTGTGTAGTCAGCAGGGGACAGTCGATGTAATCCCACTTCTCACCCATTTTTGTCTGTAGCAAGTGCCATCTTTTGGTGGGGGTTGGTTCACCCATTGCAGTAGATTTGGTATTTCTTTGTTTATTGCTGGTATTTGACGCTTTGAGTTTCTTAGTAAGGTCTTACTGTTCCAAGTAGTTGTAATTGAAAAAAGTCATTCATGTTGATGATCAGAAATGTATGAGAGTGGTGGATTACAGTAAGGGAGACTGGAAAATGGGAACTCCAAGGGAACCCGCGAGAGTAGGGCAAAGTTCCTTTCAGACTCTTTCCTTAAGATTCATATTTCTTACAGTTGCGTATCTCATTATTGTTTATTAGGCAGCAATACGGAAAGAACTGAATGAATTTAAAAGCACAGAAATGGAAGTACATGAGGAAAGTCGGCAATTTACCAGGTGGGTGAATCCCTCTTCCTGCAGTTGGAGAGATGAATATGACAACAACCCTCTACCATTCTGCAAGTCCTCTGCAGTTGTGTCAGGTCTTCTGTAGATTCCTACCATGAGTCCCCTTGAATCCCATCCAGACTCCCACCACTGATTCTCTCGGGAACCTCAGCGTTGATGTGCCATCCGCAAAGCTGGGTAGTTGATACAGCAGTGAAGGTGACTGCAGTGGATCAGTTGCTACATAGGAAAAGGTTTTTTGGGAAATCTAAAAAAAAATAGTCCTTTGAAAGGACTCATCATTTCTCACAGATTAAGTTAAGAGTCCTCAAGCACAAAAAAAACGGATGTCCTTCTCTGGCAGTACTCCCTTGCTCATGAAAATACAGATTTTTATAGATGCATTTGGTAAGTGAAAACTAGATGATGCATTGAACTTCAGAAAAGCTCACCAGTGTTTTAGGAAGCTTCATAAGGGTCACCTAGGCTTCTGGCAGCAGTTTCTGGGGAACAGGACAGATTCTAGTGTTCTCTTTTTGCTACTTTAAATGTATTAATCTGGATTTGTTTTGTTCTGTGCTTCGGATAACATCAAGATGTTGTCTGATATTTTTTCACAAAAATTGAAAACAGTTGAAACTGATTACAACTGGATTCTTGAAAGCTGAACCAAAAATTTCAGGGATCCAGTAGAGTAAGAAAACAGTTTAAAAGTGATATTTTTTTTAAGGAGGGCCGTGGAAAATTGAGTGAAAAGTAGGCACAGCCAAATTGTGATAAATATAGGCAATTATTCTGTAGGATCCTGGAAGAATTTCAACCTGAGGGAAATTAGGCTCCCTCTGTTCCCTCTCCACCCTCTTTTCTTTCACTGGTCATGCTATGGAGCCACTGCACAGAAGTCAAGTAGAGTAACACTACAAAAAGCTAATTAAAAGCAGAATTAGATGCAGATGTTTCAAGTCAATTGCAGTTTTGAAAATAAAAAGAGATTCCATTTCCTCTGGGACCTCTCATTAAAAGTGATGTAGTTCATCACTCCATTTGGATTGATACAACAAAAGTAATTTGTTTTAAGAGACAAAAGTCTCTAGCCAGAGAATGAATTACTCATATTTGCATTTTGTTCAAGGAGATTACTGAGATAATACAAACCAAAAGGCATTTGCATTGGCAGCTGGTTAACAAAGGCTTATTCATTAAGTTCTGTGATAGAATGAGACAACAAGGAAGCTGCTTATTAAACAAAAATAGCTTATAGCATATGCTTTCTTATATTACATATTCAATATAAGATGCTTTAATATAATCAACATTTACAATATCTTTGAATTGTTACAATTTTATATTAAACTTGAGAAACTAAAAACACTGGTTTTCATTGTTCGTTATTTACTGTAATGACTGTCAGTTGAACTGTTTCGCTACTCCTAGTAATTTAGACTGATTCCTTCTGTTATTTCATAACAGAATCCAAGAAATTTAGTTTCTAAAAATAGATAAATAAAAGTTTGGGAAGAGGATATTAGTAGATGCTTATAAAGTGCTTCTAATGGAAATGCTATATATATATTCCAATATATTTTTGTTCTACACAAAGACAAAAACCCGGTGTCTTTTTTGCAGTGCACTGTTCTCTCACTGAGCAGATGGGCTGCATACTTGTGAATGTCAGCTTTTGTGTACACCTCCCTTATTTGGGAAGTGCATCCCTGTATTATACTGTACCACATTACAAGGGTAACGTGTGGCTTGTTTTCTCTTCTCTGGAACTGTTAAGAGAAAATGTGTCAAACAAAAACTTACATCAAGCTGCCATGTTAGGTCCGTCATTACCTATGCTTTTTTAAAGTTGCTGCATCTTTTACTACTTCATGGATAGATACATTTTTTAAGCCATTTAAACAGAGATTTAGAAGTCTGGTGATAGACCTGTTGAGCACCTGATATTGGTGCCCTTTTTAACCCTTTTTCTTGGATTCATTACATTCAAGCTGAGTTAGAATTTCAATTGCTGTAGGCTCCTAACTTACTTTAGAAAAGGTTGGAGACACCCTTTGGAGCAGCCCACCTCTCTGTCCATCATACAGGCAATCTGGAGTGATGTACATGTCCAACCTAAAAGGCTAAAAACCAGCAAGGTGTATTTGGGGCTTCAAGTGCCACAGCTGGCTGCAGTTAATAGGAAGAAAGCATCTACAAGTGCTATAACATCTGTTGCTTACTTTAAAAACTCCCAAATTTTTGTTAGCCTCATTTTGCACAAAGGCTAGAAACCAGAAATTTAAGTTTTACGGCTTACAAAGCTTTTGTGATTTACTGACTGTCTCCAAATAGTAGATGCAATTGTAGCTAGATCTGTGTTGGCAAAATAAACAAGACGGGAGACTTTTCTCAAGCCCTGAGGCCAGGGTTGGCACAGCTTGAATTCATACGGTTAACCTCCCCGCTCCCCAAAACAGGGTGATGTCCCCCCATAGCCAGTCTGCCTATTGGCCTGTGCTGATCCCAGCCATGCCCAGGCAGTATCTGGAACAGTGCTGGTTGGCCCGAGCAAAACTGGGCCAGGAACCATGATAACAGGTTAATGGTGTGAACAGACAGACATACTCCAGTGCCCTCAGGCACAGCATACCCCTGTTTGGTTTTCTAGAGCGACAGATCGACAGTGGGGGATAATAGGGCTGGCTCTTACTGTACACAGACGAGGAAAATGAGGAATAATTCCTTACAGGCAACAGAAGTAAACAGCTGTGAGAGCAGGATGAGGATCAGTGTCATTGTCGGTTGAAATAATAAAATTCTAAGCTTTTTAATGATTTATCATTTCAGGTTTCATCGTCCATAACCATTGGACCACATCCTGTACTTCACGTAACAGTTTTCTTTGGGGAGATCATTGCATCCTGAAGACCTGAGATTGCACTGGAAATTGACTGAGTATGAGTGTGCGCTACAGCTTACCCTGAGGCTAATGAAGGATGTGGCCCTCATCTTTATCAATGGACAAATGATTTGTCTACGAGGAGAACCCACATGTCGTGTTTGTCAGTGTTAAGACAGACCATGGTTCTGTGGCTAATCCACACAGACAAGTCAGTGGACTTCTTAATCAGAGCTCCACAAGTCAGGAAGTGCTGAAGACAATCGCTTGAGAGCCTGTTACCAGGAACTCATCAGACTTCATAGGGTTGTGACTGAGGGTAGCTGAGAGGGGGGAGCATGAAAAGGCCTCAGAGCATGGGGACAAAGAGACTTCACTTACCAGTCCACAGAGAAAAGTGGAATGGATGGAACTGCTTAACAATGCACTTGCCCAGTGGGAGGAATTTTTTTTTTTTAATGAGAGTGTGAGCAACTGTGCATGTATTTTTTTTTGGTGGCTGCAGGCTGTCTTAGAAAGACAGCAAGCCACAAGTCCTGATGTCATCAGTACTTTAGTGAAGAACTGTAATTTTCTCTGGTGCCAGTAAATACAGTTGCCAGAATTTAGTCCTAATATAAGTCAGCTGTCTTTTTTAAGATCCTGATGAGCATGCTTCAAGAAAATACATTGAACATTCATACAGAACAAATCATATATTTTTGTTTGTTAATGTAGACGTACTCTGGATCCTCAGAAATGCGTAAACAGCATTTGAAAGACAAATAACTTGACACTATGAATGCAGTGAAATGCTTCATGTTTAGAAACACTGCTTGCTGTCTGTCACTTGCCATTCAAACCAGAGGGATCATTATCTTTCTCACCTATGGCAGGCAGCAGTGACAACTTCAACATCACACTAGTGTGAATCCAAATTCAGAATTGAAATTAGGCACAAAAGTCTTTACTAGTAGGCTTGGGCAGTGATTATTAATGTGACTTTTTACATTTAAGGACTCTTGCACTGCTTTGAGGAAGAACTCCCAGATGAAGCAGTGTGTCTTCAGCCAGTGGTCTTGTAAAAGCGAATGAAAAATCCATAGAGTGTCTGAAGCCTGTTTTTGATGAGTGTGAAGAATGCTTCTTAGATTCATCGTTTTTTATACTATCTTGAAATTGTACATGTGAATACAGTACTATTAAAATTAGTGGTATGGAGTGTGAAAGGCAATACATGGTTTTTCTAAGTTGGCACAAAGGCCTATTAAAAAGCCTATGGCATTGTTTACACTAAGAAATTCTCTGTCTGATATTAGCCGTTATTTATCCTTTGAATTAATGTACACAACTTGGGGGGGGGGAATGTCTGGAATTCACATATGCATACATTTAATGCAGTATTACAATATATTTGCTATTTATCCTTTCTAATGTGTGTACATATTACAGTTTATTTTTGTCTTTTATGTGCCCTGTTTAGTTTTTAATTATGAAGTATTTCTTTTTCAGGCAATAAAAGGTCTGTGTAGACGTGATTTTTACCTCAGAACCTGCAATAGATGCTTGTGGAATGTTTTTAGTTTATAAAATGAAGGTGGTTGTTTTAGATGTCAGCCTAAAGGCAGGAAGGCAATTTGGTGGCTAAAATTAGATCTCCCTTTTTACTGATATTTACAACAAGGCTAGGTTTGCATAAATAGGGTGGATTATTTTAGTAAAGAGCACTTCTAGAAACAAGAGAGTGCTTTCCAACAGCTGGCACTGTATTATTTTTAAAGAGATTGACAAACCTTTTTTAAAAAATATAGATTTATATGACATTTAGGATCCCTTACATTTTAGTAAAAATCTAATGATGTACAGACTGCAAACTATCAATAACAAAATAAAATAACCATCTACCTGCTTGTAGCAAAGAAAAGGAAGCAGCACCTTCCTTTTTTAATGAAATCAATAAGAGCCATTAGGATTAGCCATTGTTGCAGAAACAGTTTAGCTTCTGTAAGGCCCATCATTTTATAAATATAGAAACACCACTTTGACATTAAGGAAGCAGTGAAAATGTATTCTTTGGCACTAAATCACACAGGAATGATCAGGCCATTAGAGTTAAGGAATGTCAGCAGTTCTGGTAGAATCCTAATTTTTATTTTTGGAATTTGAAGAGTAAACTTAAAACTTATACTAGCGCTTAATAAATAGTTCTTCTGCTTAAACTTGTTGTTGCCAAATTTAGACATGTGTGTTCTGTAAAGGCCTACTATGTTGACTTTGAAGTATAAAACACAATATTTCACTTCAAAGGAAACAAGAGGAGCAATTAAATAGACCTCAGTGTTGCCTTAATCACATTGAAACATTTGATAGCAGCCAAGATACTAAAGGCAGAAAGATAGCTGTTGCAATGGCAGAATAACTTGGACAAAGATAAGGTCAGACTATATAGACATGCCAGGGTACGTAGAGGTTACACAATTGACTTTGCAAGAAAACACTCCTCTAGAGTAGGCTTGGAGCATGGATGGAAAGGCATGTACCACCTCCTCATTTTAAGAGTTAAAACACAAAGATGAGGATATAACTTCTGCCTTAGATCTCCTCAAGTTGTGTTTTGCTGTAAGATATGAGGATATGTAGGTGAGATATCATTTGGGCTTTCCCTATCCTCCTTCTGGCTTCTGTTGTTTTTTAAAAGCATTCACTACAAGCCATTGCTAGAGGCAGAATGCTAGCCTGGATAGAGATGCTGAGCTAATTTTTAATTTCTTACATAATTTCTTATTATTTTGATGATAGATAATCAGACGCATTCTTTGGCCCATGATTCAGCAAACTGCTTAAGCAGATTTATGTAACTGGACAAGAGAGTTGCCTTTATTGGAACTTATGTAAAAATGTAGTATACCTGCAGAGTTAGAACTATAAACTATCCATTGTGTATTGTACCCATACACAGACTTAGAATTGTATATACTATTTTTATATTCTAAATATCAACTGGCAGAAAAATGACAGCTGTAAAGTGTTATCCATGCAATAAAAAATAACAAGATTTTGGTATGTCATTATGTGCAGTGAAGCAAGTTTGCTTTACCTTATTGAGCTGCCTGAAGTCGCTTTCTGCTGTAACTCCTGGTTCTCTATATTGGTGGTTTCAAACATCTTCAAGTTGCTACAGCAGCCCATTGGCAATAGTACATCGTGTACATAACTGTTTATGGTGCTGCATGCCCATTAGAAGGAAAAAATCGGGATAAGTCCTGAGAAACTCCAGAGTGAGTAATCCTTGAAGAAAAAAAAATGAAAGATGTAGAAAAGGCAGAGAAAAAAAAATAACACTTTCCATGCAACACACAGTACAGTCCAGATGGCTAAAAGGGATCAGTGTGTTAATTTTTGTCAAGTTGCACAAATCCTTTAAATGTCATCCACAGCATGTGACAAAGCTTACACACATACCTATGTTCCAAAGCGTCAGATATGAACTCAGATGTCTGCATCCACACAAAGAGAAAAATGGGTAGCTTAAAGTAGTGGTTTCTGTAATGACCTCATATATCACATTTATCTGTAGGATCATGCATCACAGCATGTTGCTGTGGGTGCAGAAGAATGGATGCTTAATCCAATCCCAATTTTTTCTTCATACAACAAATTGAAATGGTTCTAGAATGTCTCTCATCTCTCTTTTCTTTCAGGAAATACATATTAGTCCTTATAATGGAAATTAGTTGTTTAAAAATAGTTATCTGAATTTCCTTGAATTGTAATACATGTGCTGACTCAACAAGTACAAAAAAAATGATTTAAGCTAAATGCTAATGATTATTTAAGCTAATGCCATTTTGGCATGGTGATTTGAAACAAGGTAGGACCAGGAGCAGTGTCTCTTCAAAATCATTGGAATCATTCACAGCCATTGGTAGGTCTACACGACTGTATTTATTTGTTGGGTTTAGCATTTACCTACAGTTGTTTACCTACAGTCCCTAGCTGTGGTGGACCTAACCGACCTCTGATGTGATATGGGGCAGGGCAGCCTCACCTTCTGCTTTGGCCACAATGAACAGCTCTTAGAGAAGCACCACAACCTCGGTGTTGACGTGGAAAAACTGTATCAGATGACCGCTTCTTTTAACCTTTTATTTTCCTTGAAAACTAAATGAAAGCTGTGAAACAAAGGGATGAAAATGTCCCTGATATTACAGAAATTAGACCCCTCTTACTAGGTGAGGTTAGCGCTTTGTTTCCAGCAGAGATGCTTCAAAGCCAGATCTGTGACTAGCAATACTACAGCTACATCAGAAAATTTGTTTCAAAATAGCTGTCCCTGAACCTGAGTACAAATACTGTCTGAACCACAATTTTGTATCATCATAAAATGGAAGGAAGATGCAGCCAGCACAGACTAAAAGCGTCTGTCCAGTCTGGCAGCCTGTGAATCAAGCAAAATCCCCTCATCAGCTGCAGCTGGCAGTGAGTTGGAGCCAGGGTAGGGAGAGCCACGCTGTCACCTGAGTACCTGGCCAGCTGCACCAAAAGGACAGGTCTGGCTAAGCACTGCTGGCATCCTCAATAAAGACTGGAATGCCCATGTCTTAATGCCTCCTAACACCTCGATCATAAAGGACACCAAGCTAAAAGTCTACGTTCACATTCAGTTGTCTCTCAGAGCAGAACTGCATCTCTCAATGCTTTCACATCATCTGGGGTTTTTTTGTATCTCAAGATGTTAAGACCAGTGCCACTGCTGTAAACTAAAATAAAGACATACTCAGGGTGAAAAACAGCATAAACCTGTCTCCTGCCTTTAGGAGCTCCCACATTTAGCTCTATTATTGTTGCTCTTTATGATTGTATAAAGCTCAGTGCAATGCTCACTGCTGGGACCTAGTTTTTCATGAACAACAACAACAACAAAAATGCAATTCTGAAAGTTTTTATTAGGTTGATATTAAAATATTTTAAGGATCAAATTAAAATAAAAGTGAATTCCCCAGAATAGCTTAAAGCTTCTATTTAACAGTTAC
>JAVSBS010015012.1:0-14940 GCA_033124195.1 Coracias cyanogaster | reverse complement strand
GGAGAAGGCCACCAGGACAGTGGCTGGAGCACCTGCCCTGTCAGGAGAAGCTGAAGGAGCGGGGCTCCTTTGGTCTGGAGGAGAGATGGAGAGATGGCTTTGGGGGAACCTAACAGCATCCTACTGGTGTCTATAGGAAAAGTATCAAGAAGATGGAGCCATACTCTTCAAAGCACTGCATGGCATGAGGACAAGAGAAAGGAACATAAACTGAAACAAGAGAGGTTGATTGGATAGAAAGTACATTTTTTTTCTCAGCCTTGGAGTTTGTCAAGAACCGACTGAATAAATCCTTGAGCAACTTGGTCTGAGCTCAGAGGTGACCCTGCTTTGAACTGAGGTTGGACTATAGCCTTCCTGAGGCCTCTTCCAATCTGAGTTATCCTATTATTTTGTTTGTTCCCATTTGTTGAAATTATTAATTCCTACATGTATCACAAGACAGGCTTTCCGTGAAGTGGGCTTCGGTTTGATCCACCACTAAGAGGCAGCATCACTACTCACTAACCATGGTGGCCAAGGTCAGTTTACCATGACGGAAGATTCCCTGGAGACTGTGGAGCAGAGTCTCACAGTCTCATCACTGAATGCAACATGGTGCATTCAGATGGTTTGTTGGAAAGTCTTCTTCTCTAGCACACAGCATTGTAACATTGCAGCTGATTCTCTGAAGAGAGAGAAGCACTGCAACAGCAATCTGAAGAAATTGGGTTTTATCCATTCTTGCTTGTCTGACGTGATTAGGTAGCTCAGAATATAAAGTAGTTGCTCAAGCAATTAACTCCCAGGTAGTACATACCTTCCCTTTTCCTGTGTCTATTTTTAGCGTAAGCTCTTTGCAGTGGGGGCTATTTGTCGCCTCGTGTTTGTATTTTGTTCAGAACAAAGCAAATTCAAATCCAGTTGGTCTTAGGTATCATAATAAACCCAACAAATTATATTCAAGTCAGGAGGATGTACAGCACACCCGTGTATTAGCGGTAACTAGATGCTGTTGCAATTCCCTTAGTGCAAGAAGGAGAAAGAGCACAAGGTAAGCAAGGTGCCTGGGGACACAGAGCAGTTCATATATTAGAGTGCTACAAAACCAGTCACCCAGGCTGGCTGCTTCAGACCTGTGATTTTTGTAGTATATGGCAACTATGGCAAAAGGGGAATTTCACCTCTGAGCTATGAACTGGGGAGACAATTAAAGGGTAGACAGAAAGTGAGAAGAAAACTTGATGGAGGAATAATTCTACTCTCCTAATTCCTATATTCTAAATGGGTATCCATGTTTGGAACAGAAAATTGTAACACCTATTCAAATAAGAGTATGAATGTAGAATGGAACATAAAAGTGTGAAATGGGTCAGTAATAATAGTAACAATGATACTATTGTATCATTTGTGTGTGATTTCTGAGAAGCTGATGTAATTAAGAGCGAACATATACATGAGCGGAATTACTAGAAATGTATATGTGTCTGTGTAGAGCATCTTGATGCTTTGGGAGATGCAGAAATAACATTTTAGAAGTGAAATTATCTATTGTACTCTTACTTCTGGATAAGGGAGGCAATGTTGGTGCACTGGCAGCTTTCATTCTAGCATTTTCTAATTTTTGAATACCTTAAATTGCAACCTGAACATTCTTTTGCCGTAGGGTTTTTAATATTACACAGACATATGCATGAGTATGAGCATACTCAAATGCAGAAATGCAAACTATATTAAATTAAATATTAAATACACATCTAAACACATAAAATAATGAAATGAAATAAAATAAAATAATAAAAAAGAAGTTATGCTGCTCCAAAATGCCTTTGATAGTACAGATAGAGTTGCAAGCACAGATTAAAAAGTCCAGACGTGTAGGTTAGTACAGAGATAACATTTAATCTTAACATGTAGTTTTTTAGGAAAACTGATCACATTTCATTTTTATTAAAGAAAGGTTCTATCCAATGTGGGCAATTTTATACTGGTCTGAAAAGTTGCTTGGTAAGCATAAGACGAATTCCAAGTGTTAATTGTTATGTCTGACACTGAATTTAATACATGATGGGAAACTGCAGACTGAACAATTGTAGGAACAATTTTCTTATACTTCAAGGTTCAGAATCCCATAAATCTCTTACCAGGTTTCCTGAATTAATGAGTACAAGTAATAGTTTCACCTGCTCTTGTACTGAAGATAGCTCCTCTTCCAATTTCTATCAGTTTTCTTGCTACCATGAAGCCAATTTGAATAACTTTTTTTTTTTTTTTTTCCCCAATTTAATAGCCCTCCTGGTCTTAATCTCACCATGCAAATGAAGAGAAACTTCTGTACCTGCAGACAGTGAGGATGACTTTAACATATTTACCAGTAAGTAATTGGATTTTCTGGCCTATTCTATCAATTCTCAACCAATATCAACAATAATTTGAGACTTTTTTGTAGAGGTTGCTATCTTGTGTTAAATCACAGCCACCAATGATCATGCAAAGCCAGAACAGATGTGGCTACTCATAGCAGTTGCTTACTGAGTGCAAGATGGCATCAAGCCTTCTGTAGATTTATGTGGAGGTGAGAAGTTTGTTGTCTTTTTTCTTCTTTACATCTGAGCTAGTAAAAACTTGTATTCACCCAAGCATTGCTTCCTGCAGGTAATGTTTTTCTCTAATGGATACTATGGGAGTTTTGCCACTGACTTCAGAAATTTGCACCCAGTTATATCTAAAACTAGGTCCAGATATATCCATGGAGGATCTGGGAAACTTGCCCAGTGATTGAAGCTGGGTCTCTTATCCCTGTGGCTTCTGGGGATGTTCGTTCTGCCTGAAGTATTCCTTAAAAGGCACAAGAAAATGTCAGTTAAGGCAGTGTACATAACAAGCCTTGATTAGGAGCATGCACTAAGAGCTGAATCATCTATATCCTGTTAGCAGTGCTCTAGGTTGCTTGCTTTATATATTCTTCTCAGCCTTTTATCTTGAATTTATATTTGAGTCAGGAAATATTCACCCTTGGTATGCAGTATCCAGCTTCAACAAAAAGGACGAAGAATGTTCCTTTGAATCCTACAGATTCTGTGTAGCCTCGTGGAGACAGCGTTAAGTTGTGTGTGGGCTTCAGACCCCAAGAAGCCAAAGAACTTAATTTGGATTTGTCCACCCTGCTCCTCATTCCATGGCTGAGTGCACAGGTAGTTGTAGGGACAGTCCTGCTGCCTTGGGGACGAACGGCAAGGTGAGTGATCTGCCCAGTGTCACAGCTCCCCTGGTACCTGCAGCAGCAGCAGGGAGTAAAGCTTCTTGGCTTACCCCATAAACCTCTGGCCTCAGAGCTGCAGAGAGAAGGTATGAATAGTATTCTGGATTACTGTCCTTGGCCAACATTTACAGTTTCTTAAGCTGCTCCATGGCAGGAGGGCTATAAAAAAAGAACAGTGTTAGAGGGAAAGGGAGAAAGAAAATGGGTCCAACAGAAAAGGCGAAATGAAGAATATGACTGTGTTACTGGGAAAGGCATGTTAAACAGGGGAACAGAGCAATAGCAGTGCAGTCCAAATTGTTTTATGCACTGTCAGCTCTCATCTGGGATATCAGCATCATTCACTCTTCAGAAGAAAACTGGGATAAGCAAGAGGTTTCATCATGTGAAAAGACTTAAAACAAACTTTGCAGTACTTTCTCAGTGCACCCGCTCATCTATTAAAAATATTTTGCAAAGGCTTCAAGTCCTGGAAGACCTCCAAGTCACTTTTGATGTGATTTTTGGGAAAGTTTTAATAATAAAAAATATTTTGATCATATAAATAAAATCATTCTCCAGATCTGAAGTTTGAACCTTTGCCCTTTTTCTGCTGTTTTGAAATGCAGAGACTGTTAAAAATGTATTAAAATGTTCAGTGCTGTGGAGAATATTTTAGCATTCTAAAATCTCACTTGGGAGTGTAATTTCAGGCTTCCATTTTATTGATATTTTGCCAGAAATTATTTCCTAAAGATTTTTAAAGGATTGGAATATCCAGCTTTATATCTGAATGTGAATGAGTTGTATATTGAAAACCCTGGAAATGATATGAAGTACCATTAGTCAAATGAAAAAAAAGAAAAAGCAAGATGAGACTGATTCTACTTTTTCAAATCTATTTTTTAAAAAAATGCAATTTTGGTATTACGAGATTTTTATCCAAAACTGCATTATACTTTATTGGCTACAAATGATAAAGTGCATTTATATTAGAATAGAATGTTGAGTCAGTCACGGTATGTGAAGTGTTACAAAAGAGAGAAAATGAGCACATTAAGGACAACTTAGCTGCAGGTTATTGCTTTCCAGTGTTTTTCCATTTCTATGAAAAACAGAAATAACTAAAGAGCTCAATCACTGTAAGCCTAGGAATGCCTTTCGAATTTTAAACAGCAATGAATGAATGAAAATAGCTGATTTGATTTTATATTTTCATTATTTCTTCATGCCAACTATTTCTAAACTGGCAGTCTGAAGGATCTGCAAATGTCATGCATATCCGACGTCCCAAGGAACCTCAGTCCAGATGCAAATGGCACAGTTCAATGGAATTTCCATTTTTGGTATCACTTCCTGCTTCCTAACATGTATCATAAGGAACAGTTGTCCTTTAATACCAGAGCTTCTTCCTTTCTGATGTATTCTCTGACCTCAGTAGCAATAAGATGGTGACTGTCCAGGTCAAAGTTCTTCTTCCATTGAGTATAGTTTGCGCAGAGCAGCCATGGAGATGCCTGTTCAGTTCCTGAGGATATTGCTGAGTGAAAGATGTTGCATCCATGGAAACTCTTACTTTGGGAAGACAAAACAGACATCAACTACCAGGTAAGTAGGGTTCCCTAGTGATGGGTGTCATCACAGTGACACAAAGCAACTGAAACAACCTGCTGTATCTTATCAAACATAAAATAACGGGCACTAGTCACTTTACACCAGCAATATCCAATGTAATTCCACTTTTATGGGCTGAATTACTGGACTTGCCCTGAAACAAAAGCCAACAGGTTTGTGAACTGGGAATTGTGCTTTTAGTGTCTTTGGAAAG
This sequence comes from Coracias cyanogaster, assembly GCA_033124195.1. Lineage (NCBI taxonomy): Eukaryota > Metazoa > Chordata > Aves > Coraciiformes > Coraciidae > Coracias > Coracias cyanogaster. The sequence goes on along the minus strand of JAVSBS010015012.1, from coordinate 9,892 downwards.
ACTAGGTTTGAACAGAGAGGCTACAGTAAGAGACCGCTGTCTATTAATAAGCAATGCTGCATTTGTTGTCACTCTAGAAAATTTGGGAAGGGCTTAATTATGTGTAATATAAAATGAGGCCTCTTCATCACTGCCCTGTGTAGGCTGTAGTCATTTGGCCAGTACAGAAGGTATGTTGGTTGTTACCATTCAGAGTTGCTACCATTTGATGCTCACAGCATGCAGGTGATCTTGGGAAATGTTGAGGTGGAAAAGGTGATGAAGTAAAGTAAAAAATATATAAGTTAGGGAGAAGGGAAGGTCCTATAATAAAAGAAACGTCTTCATATTACAATATATCTGTCTGAGGTTCAGTTTTGCCATTCTTTCCCAGGAAAGCATCTATTCAATCTCATTTTGGTAAGCAGGAGAATAGAATCCAACCCTTCAAATTGTTTTCTAACTTTTATTGGACACTTAACCAGTAATCATAGGAGCTGATCCATGGTCATTTCCCAGTGCCCTTTATATTCCTGTATTAAAAGGACAAGGATATTCAGGAAAAAATCCCCTATAAATCTGATCTTTTTCTGGTAGAGGTCTGCAGTGTTTAATCACATTAGGAAATCCATTAAAATTCGTGGCCATCTTAGCAGATGCATAGGCAGCTGCTATCCCCCACACTTCTTGGATCTGTGTGAGAAAAATATAAGTCTATTTAGTAGCAAGTAATGGTTATTATCCTGGCATTTTTGTCTGCTTGGAGTTACATTCTGTTTCTACCAATAACTTCCTGAGACTGTGGAATTAGAAATTCTTTTTCCTACTTGTATATAAACATTTTCTATGGTTATATTTAATATGATATGTTAATTTTAATAACAAAATTGCTGAAATGCTTGAGAAATTGGTGCTCTTTTTGCTTTTTTTTTCTGTTACTTATTTTCATACATGAAAAATAATTGTGGCTTCAAAGTATATCACATTCCTGTGTTTGTAATTCACAGAGTCATAGAATGGCTTAAGTTGGAAGGGATCCTAGAGATCATCTAATCCAACCTTGCAGCCATGGGCAGGGATGCCTCTCAACTAGACTAGGTTGTTCAAGGCCTCATCCAACCTGGCCTTAAACATCTCCAGGCAGGGGGCATCCACAACCTCTCCGGGCAATCTATTCCAGAGTTTTGCCACCCTTGTACTGAAGAACTTCTTCCTAAGATCTGGTCTAAACATACTCTCCTTCAATTTAAAACCATTTCCCCTTGTCCTGTCGCTGGACACCCTTGTGAAAAGTCCCCCTCCAGCCTTCTTGTAGGTTTCCTTCAAGTATTGGAACACAGTTATAAGGTCCCCTTGGAGACTCCTCTTCTCCAAGGAGGTGGAGTAGTTGGGGTGGTTAAAGTCCCCCATGAGGACCAGGGCTTGCGAATGAGCAGAAATTCCCGTCTATCTATGAAGGGCCTTGTCCACTTGGTCCACTTGGTCAGGTGCTCTGTAGCAGACCCCCACTGTAATGTCTCCATCCCTTCCTTTCACCCTGGCCCATAGGCACTTGGTCTTGTTGTCATCACTTACCAGGTGGAGCTCCATGTATTCCAGCTGTTCATTGACATAGAGGGCAACACCCCCTCCTCATCTCCCCTGTCTGTCCTTCCTGAAGAGCTTATACCCTTCTCATCTAACATACCAATCACAGGAGTCATTCCACCATGTCTCCATGATGCTGATCAGATCGTAGCACTGGAGGCACACAAGTGTCTCCAGCTCCTCTTGTTTAATGCCCGTGCTACAGGCATTCACATACAGGCATTTGAGCTGGGCCCCTGATGAAGTAGTTGGAGCCCCTGATGAAGTACAGTTGCACTTCAGCTGGGCTAGTGGTATCACTTCCAATGTTGCTATGCCATTCCCAGGGTCATCTTCATCCAATCTCATTTTATCCATTTCCCCTTTCATATCTAGTTTAAAGCTCACTCAGTGAGCTCTGCCAGCTTATGTCCCAGGATCCTTTTTTCCCTGCAGTCATGTGAGCCCCATCAGATCTCAGTAGGCCAGGTGCTGTGTAGACCTCCCCATGGTCAAAAAACCCCAAATTGAACTGTTGGCACCACCCTTTCAGCCAGGTGTTTATCTGTTGTGTTTTTCTAAGCTTCTCAGTATTTTTCTTTGCAGTTGAGGGGATTGAGCCAAACACAACCTACACACCTGATCCTTGTAGCATCCGCCCCAGTGCACTGAAGTCCCTTTTGATTGCCTTTGGTCATCTCTCCTCAACCTCATCATTGCTAATCTGCATTACCCTAAGCGGGTAATAATCCACAGGCTTTACCAGACCTGAGAGTTTCCTTACAACATCCCTAACCTGGGCTCCAGGGAGGCAGCAGACTTCCCTGTGAGATGGATCCGGTCTGCATATAGGGCCCTCAGTTCCCCTCAGAAGGGAATCACCTACTACTAGTGCCCTCCTTTTTTTCTTTATTGAACTAGTCCTAAGTGGTGGGGGTGACTGATTCACCCTGTGCAATTCACCAGGTGGACCTTCCTCTCCATCCTGATTGACCTGGCCCTCAACTTCCAGAGCCATAAACCTGTTGTATAAGGGCAAATGGGAAGGTGAGGGAGGTCAGGAGGTGGGGAAGGGGACTCACCTGCCTCTCTGAGAAGAAACCTGCTTCCATTCCATCCCATCTCTTAGGTCTCCTCCTTTTACCTGGTGACAAGAGGTTAGGGGTTCCTCTGCTTCTTGTGGAGCCTCCACCTGCTGCCTTTGCTCCAGGGATAGTAGTGCCTTGCACCACCAGTCTATCTCTCTCTCGCACTCTCTTATAGACCTCAATCTTTCAACTTCCTCCTTCAACTCAGCCACCAGGATGAGCAGATCATACACCTGCTGATATAAAACACAGGTGTTGTCTTGGTCACCCTCCATTAAAAGTGCCAGGCTCTGGCATTCTCTGCAGCTGGAGACCTGGACACTTGCTCTTTGCGTGGGACCTCTGTCTGGGTCTCCGCATTTCTTCTGATGATGGCTTGTGCCTGGGTGGCAACCATAGCATGGTTTATTCTAGAGAACAAAGCATAATTGCTAGTTCATCATGAACAAATCTGCATGGGTTTAGAAGGAAACAGTTTTCAGTACAAAAAACTCTCTTTTAATTGAAAAAAAAAGAGGTATGTGTCAGTATGTTGGGCAACTGGAATTATGCTTTACAAATATTTTAAACTCTGTAGTATTAAATTCATATTCAAATCTTATTTTTCCGCTGAATGTCAGCCTACAGAGGTCAAGTTACAATTTTGAATGATACAGATCTAAATATTAAACAAGAATACAAAGACTACATGAATAAACAAGTACTAGTTAGAGAGAATTAGCGTCAAGTGATGTCCAAGGTACATCCCAAGGATGTGCTACAACAGCCCAGACTCAGCCTGATGTATACCGGAGTAGATATAGGAGAGCAAAGTTGGAGAGCAGAGCACTGTAGTCTTCTTAGCCACAACAGTAAGTTATGTATCTGGCATGTCACTGAACACAGAAAAATGGAAGCCTCTGGCCACATTATATTAAAGCAACACCTCAAGATTCGTTCCTCTTTTGCTCCAACAATTACGCTATAAAAGTATCTACCATGTTGGAAAGGATGCAGTCCAGTTATCCCAGCACAGCTTCTTGGGGTGGTATAAGGAAGTAAAACTGTATCCCCTCCTTCGCCAAATGCAGCACAGTTTCAGAAGTTCCTTCCTTTGCTGGGCCTGTTTGGATACCAATCCAAGGAGTTCACAAATGTATTTTCAGCCCCCTGCTTAGGACAAAAGTTCTCTGTCTGTTTGGCCACTTGCATTGGCAGACTGCCCTTTAACTCAAGAACATGTAGGTCAGTTTTCTACTAATGGAAACTCTTTTAGAGTTTTATCTTTACCTGGCTTTGTCTGAGTTGCTTGTGTCCTTTTGGACACTGATAGGAGAACGGAGAGGAAGACAACAGTTACAGCTTATGGTTAGTGCTTTAGTACAAAGCATGAGGCAAAGCTGGAAGATGAGGACCTATACTCACATGAGCAGTTCAGAAAGTAGAGTCAGAAAGCAGCATTTGTCTTCAACTATCAGGAAGAGGCTGCAGACAGAAACTGCTGTCAAAGCAGAAATCTTAATATTGAAGGAAGGTTTGTAAGACCCGGTGCTCCAGCACTGAAAACCAATACAATACGAGAATGAAAAGCTGCAGGTTGTCTTAGCTTTTCACTCCTGTTTTGTACATGCTTGTTTTGGTTTATCTTCAGAAAACAAAATGAGATTTCAATAGCAATAGCAGCAGCTGCAGTTGCAGTCCCTCTAACTTCTCCTTTTTGCCCCTCAAATAGGACAACTGCTGCCCTCTAAAAGGCAACTAAAAAGGAAGCATATAATTAATGCTTAATACTTTCAGTTGCTAGTGCTTTCATTTCCCCCCTTCACTGTCTGTGCCTTTGATAAAGAGAACAAAAGATTTTTAATGGTAGTTGACAGTAAGCAGGCTTCAGTACCAGAACTGACAGATTAATGCAACTATTGAATTTCATATTGTGACAGAGCTGTGTTAACACTTTTAATTCTCAAAGTCTGTGCACTGCATCAAAATGAATCCAACAGCTCTAAAGGACAAATATATTCCCTTCCAGTACTGAAGGGAATTTTGGTCTATGGACTTCAGTAGTATTCTGACTGTATCTCTCTGACTATCACCAAGCTCTTAAAGTGCTTTGCCACCTAATAAACTCTGCATTCTTGTGCTTTGGTGCTCCCCACAAGCCCCACCACGACGGTAGTACTAACAGAGCAGGAAACCTAGGCATGTAAGGTAGGCAAGGCTTGCAGGGGAAGATGACATCTTTTACTGAAAGACTGGATATGGCTGGAATAGCTGAAAGTGCCACAACTGAATCTAGAAAAGTCCCTGCGCTAATCTGAGGGAATTTCAGCTGAAAGAAGTGAATTGGCCTTTAAGAAAGACTGAACACCCATCAACAGACTTTAGAGTGATGCTCTTCTACACTTTTAACCTACACAGAGAAGAACTTCATCCTGGAGCTATGCACTTAAGTTCTCTTTATGATATGGAGAAAAAGTATAGAAAGGTGTCCCCCATCCTAAGAGTGTGTTCAACCCACTTGTATCTTTAACCTTCCTTTGACTTGGCAGTTGTTGTCAAGAATGCTCACCAAGTCATCCTGTGAACAGCATAGAAGGAATGCCTGATGTCTGGGTCCCAAAAAGGTGGGATCTTCTCAACCCTATCAAAATTAAGAACACATCTTCATTGCAGCCTTCCAGTATCTGAAGGCAACCTACAGGAAGGATGGGGAGGGACTTTTTACAAAGGCCTGTAGCGATAGGACAAGGGGTGATGGGTTCAAGCTGGAAGAGGGTAGATTTAGATTGAAAATTAGAAGAAAATTCTTCACTGTGGTGGTGGTGTGACACTGGAACAGGTTGCCCAGGGAGGGTTGCGGATACTCCTTCCCTGGATATGTTCAAGGCCAGGGAATGGAGCCTTGAGCAACCTGGTCTAGCGGGAGATGTCCTTGCCATGGCAGGGGGGTTGAAACTATATGATCTTTGAGGTCCCTTCCAACCCAAACCATTCTATGATTCTATGATTCTATGATTCTATGATCTCAGCCTTCCTTGAAACAGGCATTAAAGTATCCAGGAGGCATTATTGTAGAAAACCTTGTGCTTATAATCTTGTGCCTACTGTGGCAAATTTGCAGCAACATTAAGAAAAGAAGTCATCACACATCCTCCTGATCTTGAACCTTAACCGTAAAGCAGTTTTGCTGGTTTTAAATATCTCTTTGCAAAATATTGAAATAAAGAGTTAGAGAACAGTATTGTTCAAAGATTAATTTGCTGCTGAGATTGTTTATGCAAACTATATCTTCTTTTGAGTACTTTAATGTTTTAGTGAGTCATATTGCAATTACATGTTTCCCCTTAGTTAGATGACAGTAATTAGCTATGCTACAGGAAATTGCCTAAATGGAAAATTTTATGTAGGCTTCCTACAAATTTATAGAATAGATCATGGAAATAGTTCTCCCATGCAGCTGAGAGATATAAGTCTTCTCCCTCATCCCAGTTTTACACTGTTTTAAATCTATTGAGTTCAGTAGAGTTATGCATGATTTACCCAAAAATGGCTTTTGTCTTCAAATGAGAACAGAATCAGGTTTCTGATTCTGTATCAGAATTGGTAATGAGGCACCATGTTGCTTTCTTTGCCCTTTTAAAAAAATCTTAACACAGTCATTTGTGACTCAGTGGAATAAAAGTGTTAGCAAACATAGAGTCTGATCTACCATCTCTACCTGGAATCCTGGGATCTCACCTGTTAAGTCCCTTGAGGATTTTCTGGCGCATTTGCTTGCCCTGGGCTTTTAGATATAGCTGTTAAAAGTATTTTGCTTACATTTTCAGTTTTGTTTGTGGACACAAACATACAAATACACATATACACCCTTGAAAGGACAAGAGAAAACACATGCACACATTTCAGTACTGACGGAGCTGAATAATTTATCCTGCTTTTGGAATGCATAAACATTTAAAAAATCTCTAGTAATATACCTTACTGCCATTTAGTATTTCAACTAAGGTCTAGCTGCAAGATTTCTGAATTCTGACTGTGTAAACTCCAAGTCTTTATTATATTGTTTTTAATGCAGCGCAAAATCAGTCTTGATAGGTTCAGATTTAATTATGTTTTAGTCAGGAAGCAACTGATGTATTTATTTCTAAATCCTGAAAGCATTGAAACTGTGGTAAAAAAATAAGGGCTACAGGTGTGCCAATGCTGCATCTTACTTGTTTTAAAAAAGGAAATGATTGAGGTTATGTTTTATGAAAAAGAAACCCATTAAGTATGGTGACCAGTGCATACATAGCACTAACATTATTGTGACCAGTATAATTGATGGATGCCGAAACACTCAGTCTAACAGCTAATTAAAACTTCTGCAAAGGGAGTTCAAAATGGAGAGATGGCTACAGGAAGTATAGAGCCCCAGTATTAGACTTCAGTATCAGGTCAAAACCAAAAGAAGTCACGTTCTATTTTCATGAATAATGCTATGGACCGTAGGGAGATCAGTGCAGAGAAAACTAAAAGACACAGATACGGGCTCTGTTTACCTTTTAACTACACTACTTCTTTCTCATTCCTAATGCCTATCCACGCTACATAACTGCAAGAGAGAAAATCATTTTGTTTTCTTTCTAACAATTTTTTAGAATATGCCATACAAATTGCATTCTGACTCTCATCTGAGCATTAGCTTAGTGTTGCCTCTGCTGCTGCTTAGTGTTGCTCTGCCCCATGCTTGTGTGTATTTACTACATATATTTTAAAGCTATTTTTTAAATATTTTATCTTAGGTAAAAATTCTTACATTTGGTTAAAAAAAAAGTTAGAGTTTGAAGAACATAGACTTATGCTCATAACAATCACATTTCAGCAACAGAAACTTTCCATTGTCTGAATGGTAAAAAGGTCTCAAATGGTCAGAACAGTGAGCTTCCACTGTATAAGATAATTTTAAGTCACACTTCCTGGGATTGAATTTTATTTAAAGCTAAGTGTTGTTCTTATTTTAATAAAGGCCTTCTAATGCTGATAATCTTTTAATGCAAAATCTAAATTGTTCTGCTGAAGTAGAAGATATTTTCTGTATGATGTATCTGTCTCTCAACAAGGATAGCGGTCCTTAAAGCTTATTGTTTTCTGAGGAAGAAATGACAACATGTAGATTCTGGAGTGCAGTATTTCAAAATTTTCTGCATTGTCTTTTGTATACCACTGAAAATAATGCAAACAATAAAGTTACCATTTTTATAATCTGCAGATGTGATTTGAGCCTTGTTCAGTATATTTAACTTCACTAATTGCATTCCTTCTGCAGCGCTTGTTGTTGAAATGTGTCTCTGTGTTCACTACAAGGCCATAGGTTTTTGGTAAAGCTAAGGCAAGTGTGAGAGCACAATTCCTAATTAGTCTTTACACTGTGTCTTTTCACAGGTTACCATATAATTCATTAAAATGTTGATGCTTCTCATTCTGGTATAATTCAACTTGTTCAGTGAGAGATAGCTTTAAATTCTGCCTGGATAAAGGCATAAGAAATAGCCAGGCAGTCTTTGTAAGTACACATATCAGACCCTATCTGCAAGGAGACACATAGTCTACCTAGCATTTTGGTAATTTCTTACTGAGGCCCATAAATATTTTAAGAGACTCTATTTCTATGTGCTGCTTAAAATGATTTTCTGGGATAGTTTTGCTTACACACAATGTTATTTGTGGATCTGCCTATATTTTAATTAATTTTGGGGGACTAACAATATTAAACTTTGCGCATTTAAAAGCAGAGAGTCTAAAAGGAGAAAAACAACATTTTAAAAATTATTAAATTATTTTATTTGTAGACCATTCATGAAAGATGATATAGAGCTCTAAATGTCTAGTTTGCTGGCTGCAAAAACATCCATCTATTTTTATATTGTGCAGCCCAAGTATGATATTGCAGCTTGGGAAGAGATTAAATGATTTATGAGAAGAAAATGATTCAATGAAAGCAGACCTCTAAACATAACCCCACTGCTGAAAACAATAGTGATACTGATCAGTGAATTGCAGCAGAAATTCTGAGTATACTGGAAAGATAAAGCTGTTTTTTCTCTTGGGAGAATAGCTTTCTTAAAACAACAGTGACTATTCCAACAGGGGATAGCGGGTGTAGAATTGCCTTATTTAGATCTTAGCTAGGCCTGAGTGTTATCCATCTTATATCACATATTCTTGTAATAATGGGAAAGTGAGAGATTATGTGGGAGAAAGAAAGAAACCTTTATGTGGCTTTTTTTCTGTAGAATTAGCATCTGTTTGAACAAATAATGATTTTGGAACTCTATAAATAACACTAATGGAAAGATACTGATGTGCCAAATTAAGCAGGGTTGGTAACAGTGCCAGTGAGTATAATTATATGATACTTTGAAGGTTAAGATCCAATCTTTTTTTGCTGTAGTTTTGCCAAACTTTAGATGCTGTTCTGAAAATTTTCCTGCTGGCTGTCTGATTCACACAGGATTTTCCCTTTCACTGTTCCACCCCCTTTTCTTTAAAGTTTCAGCTAATTCTGAGAATGAAACAAAAGGAAAAGATGTTTTCCTGCTAAATTAAAAAGAATTTTGGCAAACTTTTCTTCTGACCAGGTCTTGCATACTTAAGTTTTTAGTAGGGCTTGGAATAGGACAGGAAGTAGTATTTTTGGCCAGTACGGCCTAAGGCAGTGCAATTGCACTCTAGATTGATCATATTTCTGAAAGGTCTCAGTTTGTACATGTTTGGCAGAAACCTGCAAAGCCAAAAGATGTCAATAGAACAGTCTACACAAATCCTGTCTGATCAGAGCCCATAAGAACCTAAATTTGCCTGTAAGTTTCTCTTGTTCCTTAATTTCTGCTACTGTACATTTTCTGCCTGAGAGAACTAGGGCCCACCTCCTGCCTAAAAGCACACAAAATGAACCTCATTAGGCCTAATTTGTATGGGAGAGGTGGAGTTGCATGGTCCAGGCTCTGCCCTCAAACCTGTTTGCACATTTTTAGAGACAACTTGTGGCAATAACATCCCCAGAAACCTGATCTTCCTTGCAGCACTCCAGAACTGGCTATCACCAGGAAAGCACCCTAAAAATTCAATGTAATGTTGCATTACTGCTCCATGACCTACCAGTAATGACAAGTAGCATTAGAGAGGAAGAGGAGATGACTTACCCTCCCTTGTGGTCCCTGTGGCCCTGGTGCTGGGAGTACAGAAGAGGGTGTCAGCTCCACAAGACAAGAAGAGAGCAGTCAAGTGGGTAAAGAGAG
>JAVSBS010015009.1:24594-39679 GCA_033124195.1 Coracias cyanogaster | reverse complement strand
GTAAGTCACATGTGCTAAATTGTTAATGAACAGGTCTTCTAGTGGAAGCTTATTTACTGAATAGCTGTTCTCTTGATTTTTTTATTTCTTACTGTAAGTTCCTGCTAAACAATTTTACAGGCTTCAGGAATTTGAGCATCAGCTCTGAATAGGGAACAGAATTCCCAACAGTATCTTCAGTCTGTAGAGCCACAGGGCTGGCACATACCAGTTAGTGTCGTCTTGATGCGCTTTGGATGCATTACATTTACTACTCCAATGACCAAATATCCCTATTTTTGCGAAGTTAACTGTGGACTAGTAAGTCACTTTTGAGTTGTTATGTATTATCTACAAAGTCCATACAACTACTTGCAACAAAGAATGTATCAGGGTTTTGATGTTGCAGTCAAAACAGGTTACAATCTTCCAAGGTTGCTCTGCCCCAGTAATAGGGTGGAAACTTGCTTTACCAATTCTGGTAAGCAGAATAGGATGCCTTGGCTACTAATTTTCCATAACCATGCAAATAAGATTTCGGGAACAAATTATTCTTTCTACGTTACTGTTGACCAGGCCAGGGTTTGCTGAGTATAAAGTTAGTCAGTGCTAATATTGGGGTGGGGAATGAGGTTGCTGGCTTTTTTATAAGAAATACCAGCTTGACTGTTATACTTTAAAATATCCTGAAAATTAAAATTCTTCTGGAAATACCGTTTCTGTAGTACTTTGTGTGTTTAATATTGTTATATAGCAAATACCTCTTTTAGAGGCTTACTTTTCAGTACACTGTGATTTGAAGAACAGAGGAGAGGGAAAAATCCTTGGTATGCTGGAAATGAGAGGTAAGGCATCCAAATGGTAGCTGTATTTTTAAATACAATCCTTAGAAATGCCCTGTGGAATACCAACCAACAAGTCAAAAATACACTTGATGATGTGAAGGGGTTTCTTGTGTGACACGTAGTGGAACTTAGTAAAGTGCCTAAAGAAGGCTGCAGGAGGAATTTTTTTCCATGAAGCACAAGGTAGGTGAGTGGTGTGGAAGTTTTTTGTTTGTTTGTTTCCCATCCCTCTGCAGTGTTAAACAGTTGACTTTGCAGCTATGCAGTATTCTTAAAAACATTAGCAATAGGCACCAAGCTTTAACAAGGCTGTTTTGGACACTTTGGTTCTGTTTTTAATTTTGCAAGTTAGCTTATTTGCTGTTTTTATTATAACCAGGAGCTCACATTGCATAGAAAAACTTGCAATATTTGTGTTCACACTCAAAAACCCCTCTGTCATAGACTGGAACTACTTAATGTCCTAAGCTAATTTGTCTAAAAACATACTAATAGTGGCATTAAAAGGGAGAGGGAGTTCTCAGGAAGCTATGTGTGCGTTGCAGATGTGTTCTGAGATTATTCCAAATGCCATCACTGTAGCAAGACTTTTAAAGTATGTCTTGCACTTTTTAAGTGAAAAAGGACTTGTACCACATTCCCCAATAAAACTTGCTGTATAATGCTCTTGGGCTATCCTAATAAGGCTTTTCTGTTTTGATTTTTCTATTTCAGTGGGTCACGGTTTGAGATTCTCAGCTAGTACAAAAACGGGATTTAATTTAATAAATCATGTGTGTTCTTCTGAAGATATTTCTCAAAGGCTTAAACAATATTTTGAGTGCATGGGAAATTACTTCATTTGTTTTATGTTTATATATAACTTACAGCTTTGTCAAGTCTGTCTTTAATTTTGCTTTTTTGTTCTACTTTGCCTTTTCTGTCATTTTTGAGAATTGGAAATGAATGAAAGCATTTGAGTAACTTTGCCAGTTGCAGGCTTAGCAGGGTGTGTCGTCTCCACTGAAGGCTGTATGCATGCCAAGTCTGAAATGTTATTAGGATGTCTGCTTTCCTGAAAAAAATAAAGGGAGACAGAAATACTGACCTACTGTAAACTGGGAATGAACCAAGACAAAGACCTGAAATTCTCTGGCTGGAAGCCAACACTTCTTTTTTAAGGAAATAGATAATAGGTGTATACATAGATCCCTGATGAACCAGACTTAAAAGCCAGTTAATCAGTCTGACTTAAATCAGCCTCCAGAACTGTGTTTTATGTAAGTTCTTAGATCAGTTACTGTGTGGGACTTCCTGGCCGAAACTGCTCTGTTTTGGTAAATTAGAAAATACCCTGAAGTCAGCCTGATGAAGAAGGTCCTTTTTTGGAACGAAGTGAAACTTCAGTGTAGAAAAGTAGTTCTTTTGTCCCTGTTGTGGAAGAATTTGCTCCCTGTGACTTGTTCTGGGTGATTTGGGTTTTTTAAGAATACTAGATTTCTTCATGGCATGTTTCTGTGCAGCAAAGGGTGTCACCTTCCCAGGGTGTCAGTTTTCCTCAAGTCTGCCAACTTACAAGTTTCACTTAATATCCAAGTGGACATTCAAAGTGATTTAAGGGGGCAAAAAATACTCCCTGAAAGTTCCTGAAATGCAACGGGTAATCACCTAAATGTTCAATTGTAATTCGTTTGTTACAGCTTTTCATATTATGTGATTTTTTTATACCAAATGTTTTATTTTCCTATAACAAGGGCTGCTTGCTGACACAAAAAAGCAAACCTCACTTAAGGGGGGAGGTATGACTGCTATTCAGTACATTCACTCTAGTTCTGCTTGGGCATTGAATGAGAAATCCAATACTTGCACCATGCATTAATTAAATACTCAACAAGCAGCTATTTCAGTCTCTGAGTAAATGCTTTATCTGGCTTCATTTTAACCAATTTAATCTGCTCATGTCTACATGAAGATTTCTCATGTCGTTTGAATTCCTCTTTACCATGGATGACTTCTGCATACAAAGAGGACTCTGATTTTTTCCAAGTCATTAATGGTTAGCCATTGAGACATCAGTCACTCTGGTTGACACCTAGGCATCAGAACTGCTTCATAGCAACTCCTTGGCGATACCGAACTGCGAATGGGTGCTTTGCTGCCAGCTTATGACATCCAGAGTTTTATTAACATTTTCATCGTTAATGCAATTTGTGGTCTTTGCTAACATTGGATGTAAATGCTGTTTTGTGAATCCATGTGCTTTGTTCACCGGATACTGATGGGTATACAGTAAAGTTTCTAAGAATAAGCTTTTACTTCTACAACTTGTTTATATAAGCTGTTTTCCTTAAAGTTCTCTGCAAAGTTTCTTGCTTTTTAGGAGAATCAAATGCTAGCAGAACTTGTGATCAGTTGTTTTGAATTCTACTGAAAAGATGGTGTAACGGCTCACTACCATGCAAGAAGTTGGATGAACTCTCACAAAGTAATTTAACTTGAAACAGCCTGTTCTAGGGTGACTAAATCTTCTGGACCAAATATGTTTTTTTCTGCTGAACTAGAATAAGTGTGACCTCAGACATCTTACTCACAAATATAATTTAGCATTTATGCTGTGCCTTCCCTGTGTTGCTGAGAGGATTACATCAGTTATAAAATAAAGCATGGTGTTATTTTTGTTGCCTTGAATGATTTCTGAACTGGTTAAAAAAAAAAGCAACCCAACAAACCACAAATATATCCATCTTCTTAAACCTTTTCTAAGGACCAGTGTAGACTCTCCTTAAAAATTAAAGTCCTGCTTGTAAAAAGTTTTAAAATGCATATATGTTTCTTTTTTCTTCTTCAGATAATATCTCCCACAGCATTGTTTTTGGCTGCAAAAGTGGAAGAACAGCCACGGAAACTTGAACATGTTATTAAAGTAGCACATGCCTGTCTTCATCCTCAAGAGCCACAGCTGGATACAAAGAGTGATGTAGGTGGAAGTCATGGTTTTAAAGATAATTAGTTGACACTTCATCTAATGATCTGTTACATTGTCTTGACTGGATTTTTGCTGTCTGCAAACTAGAAAAAAACTTTTTTACACCATTTAAGTCTTTTGTATTACTTAATACAAGTTATTAAAGACTCAACTATTTGTGTTATGAAGCTTTAGGAGATTGGTCCATCTTGAACTTGCGTTGTTTTTAAGATTTATGCGTGTACACTAGAAGACTAGACATTAAATAAGAGGTTTCATACATGGTTCCATAAGTCACGCAGTTAGTGCAGAGAGAAGTTCAACACACCGTTTTTGTGTTTCTCAGCCAGAGGCTCACTGTGCACCATTGTCTACATACTGGTTTAAAAGATGTGGTACAGTTATCAGCTGCTGCTCTTGCTATACATTGGTCTTCCTTGCATTTCCCAAAGCTGCTACAGCTTCCACATTATTCATAGTTCACATTTTCTTTCCTGAGATGAACGTTCCTGAATCCAAACATAAGAGGAAGTGTGGTGGAAAGGCACCAGAGCTGTTCAGCCTGAAGGTCAGGCTGAGCTAGTTATACCCTGCTGGACCTCAGCTGATGTATAAACTACTTGAGCACCTTTGCTGTGCTCCCAGTTCTTGGAGGGACACGTGGTGATATATAAATACAGCATTTGAGCCCACAAGCTTAAGCTAGCTTAACACAGGCCTACTGAGTATCTCCAGGTGTATTTTAAAGTAGATGTAAAATGGATTACCTGCCTAGATATATCTGAGTCACTTTGCACTGGCAAGCTTGTGTAATTCTTAGAGCAGACAAACCTCTCATCTTCTCCCAAAAAAATGCTTTGCTGGAGTAGATTATATGAGATCCAGACTAAGTAAATCGTACTGTGAAAGGTGATTACACTGGTATAACTGAACTTGCAGTAATGCTTGTGCTGTAGAAGAAAGCATTACTGCGTTGAAATGTTCCAAGCTGTCAGTTCTAGCTGGCTCGGGTAGTGGTCTTGTGTTGCTGGTACCAGTATTGAAATAGGAAATGTATGATCAACATTTTGAGGTGATAATTATGTCTTGACCTGTCTGCTTATTTGTTTCAGGCATACCTTCAGCAAGCCCAAGAGCTGGTTATACTTGAAACAATAATGCTTCAAACTTTAGGTATGTCTTTCTGCATATCTCCTGTGCAGCCAGCTTACCGTGAGGAAGTAATGGGACCCAAGTAACTGGTGCTATTGGTACACTAGAATTTTACTATTTTTGTGGTCAACTTCTCACCTGTGTATTTAATTTTGTCTTAGCAGTTCTGTTGTGTTGGAGAAAAAAAGGCATATCTATACGTGAAATAGAAGTTTCTGACAGTTTGATGGGGTAGAAATGCATACCCTTCCAAGTAGATTTTACTTGAAAGTAGTAACTGTGTTGATATTTCTTCATATAAGGTGACATGTTGCACTAAGTTAGCCATGTAGGTGTTCTGAAGCAATTGGGAAGAGCTTTATACCAAGTGCTCTTCCCCGTTGAAATGAGCAGGATTACTACCTCTGAACATCGCAAGTCACAGTGTAACCATTTAGTAGCTTCAAGTGATGCCAAAACTTGAAACAAAGTGTTCTCATGGGAAACTTCTGACTTTAAAGTGAGGTAAATAGCAGCAATTACAGCCAGCAGGCCTAAGGTCTTACTCAGATATTCTTAAATAACACTTTGAGTATTTTATTAAAAAAAGCTAATACTGGTGACGTAATTCTTAAATAGCATCATAAACAAAGAAGGGTTTCTTAAGTCACTGACCTACAAATTGACTTTATTTCAGAGATGCAACATGTTTAAGTCCTAGAAGTCAATAAAGTGCACATGCACACACATGTATTTCAGTGTGTGATACAGCTTTTACTGACTTACATACTAGAAACTGTTCAGATATGTTCAACTTCAAAAATCAGTAACTACCTCAGTTATAGATTTTTATATATATGATGAGATCACTAACGTTTTCCTAATTGATCTTGAAGTGACTATACCATGTACCATTCAAAAGTATGAAAAAGTGCAGAGTAAAAGGCAGTTAGTTACTGGATGTGCAGTGCAGAGATTCAGCAAGCGTTTCATGTTGGGGGAAACAAAAGGAGGTGTTTGGGTTTTTTTTTTCTAATTTACAGATGCAAATGTATAATTCTAAAATGTATTCATAACTCTTCAGGTTTTGAGATTACCATTGAACATCCACACACAGATGTTGTGAAATGTACGCAATTAGTGAGAGGTCAGTGACTTTTAACCACTTCTGTAAGTGCTTTTTTACCTTTCTAGTAAAATTTGAAGGTGATGTTTTGTCTAATATGATCTTCACCAACTATGTTGTCTGAAGAGTTTGTTCAAAGCTAATGACTAAAAGCTTAATCTTAACTTTTAGACTTTGATATAGTCCAGTTCTCTATCCTTCATAATTATTTTGCTTTCTTATTAGCTTTGATTTTAACAATGTCTGTTCCATGTTTTCTCAAATGGCAGAAGCAGTTAGGGGTTGAAAAAGGAATAGCCAATTACTTAGTATTGTTCTGTGCTGATTATTTTCACTCTGAAGTAGTTTTACCAAGTCAAGTTTACTCTGCATGTTGGTTGATGGCTAATGCCAGCTTTCTCTACTAGCAAATATTTTTAGGTAATGAAGTGAGGGATTAAGAGTGCCTAGCAGATCTGCTATTGCATGCAAATACTTCAAGATGTGACCAATCTGTTTTCTGGAGCAGGTTGTACTTACATATTTTGGATGGTAGCACAAAACCCCAAACCTTTAGTCAAACAATCTTATCCTTGTGTGCAGCTCATTAATGTAACTCTGGATAGAAACCTGGTTTGTTCTTTAATGTTATTTTTTCTGAATTTTGGCACACCCTTAATTCATAAGTTGTTTTTTTTTTTTCCTGTGCAGCTTTAAAAAAAGAAAAAAAATCCTTTCTTAAGAGGAAGGGTGAAAAAATTAAGTATCGATTGTAAAAGTACCTAAAATAAGTTTTCACTTCAGTTATGTTCCTGAATTTAAGTGTTTGGAAATGATTAGCCCATGATTGTTAGTCTATGCTCGTTAGCTGGTTTTGCAGTGAAAAATGCAAAGCAAAGTGCCACAAAGTTTTTTTGGTCTTTTTTCTCCCTATAAAATACAGGAAAGTTAGGTACAACACAAGCATGTTAGCTAGGCCTGGTTTGTAGTGACTCTAGAATTACTGCTCTTGAAGGGAAAGTATCTCATCTTAAAATAGCTTATTGGTATCGTGTCTTAAGGGTTTGATTCTGACTAGGGCTGGCACTGTAACTTATTTGCATACAAAGTGGCTTTATTGCTATTATTACTAGAAGATGATTCTTTGCTTTCTGTCCAGACTTGGTTGTGACTTGACGCAGAAATCTAATTGCATCTCAAGTCTCTATGGTCTGCATCAGCAGCTCCGTAGGGTTTTGCTTTGGATTTTTCTTGGTGTAAACGTGAGCGTGTACTTCCCTGCTCTCGGTGAGCCCCTGCACTTCTGCTCAGCGTGTGGGGCTGCGGGAGGGGTGGCAGGCACTCAATAACTGCAGCCGGTTTTCCACATTAGCAGTCGGGTCAGACTTGAGCCTACAGGAAGAAGGGCATGCTGCTACACAAACTTCATTGCCTCTAGTCAAAGGTAGATACTGCTCTAAGACAGTCCAGCTCTTTCCTTTCTGCTTTGTATGCCTCTTCTACGCACTGACACAATTCATACGTTGCAGGTACGTGCTAATTGTTAAATCTGACATTTTGAAGCTAGCATTTAATGTCAACACAGTTTAACAAAATACTTGGAATTCTAACATTGTATCAGGTCTTGAGATCTGAAGACTCCAGTGAGGGCTGAAAAATCCATGTACCTCAAGGACTGGTGCAAAGTGAATGCAATGCATCTGGTGCTTGAAAACCTGCTCACTGGAGTAGATGTGCTCCTTCCTGTGTGTGCATGCAAATGGAATTCTTGTCAGCATATGGCCCTCCTAGAGGTGGTATAGGCTCTGAACACAAGACTCATGTACCTCATATTAAAAAAAAAAAAAAATCTATAAATGAAAAACATTGACCATGAAATCTGTAGTCGTGCATGCACATCAAGCAAGTAGAGAAGAATTGCTGTGGAACATTAGTGTTGAGTAAATAGAGGTGGGCTTGTGGGCACAGCTGATACATCTTCAGGATGCGGTGGTGTGATTTGAGTTCTCTCTCTTAATGTTTGTTTATTGGGCAGTGTTGGACTGCAACACCTAGATGCCGAGTCCTGAAGCTTTCAAAATACGTCTAAGACTTGTCAGTGTTAGGTCGTTTGTGCTTAAGGGATTGACTGAGAAATTGAAGTGCAAAGTTGCTTCGTGCAGTTCTGGTAATGGGTCGTCTTGGACAAAAAGCACTGTTTCAGAAGGCAGAGGCACCTTTCTTTATTAAAGGTGATGAACGTACCCAAGACAGTTATGATTAAAATCTCCAACTGTATGTTTGGGGAGAGAAGGAAGGGAGGAATATGTGGCTCACTACTCAAGTACAAAAGAGAGGCAGCAAAGTTAGCTGAGGTAGGCAAGTGTAGTTCAGATCTGGGCTTGGCGTGTGTTCACTGAATTGCCATATGGAGAGAAGATGCCATTTTGCTGCTCAGCATAAGCTGCTAAGAGGATGGCTGATTCTTCATAGCACTTTCTGTTGTCTTGCATCCAGGGTAATGTGCTTTATGCTGTCACTGTTGCCTGTATTAAGCTTCCCCCTTGAAAAACAAAAGGGGAAAAAAAAAGGTTCTGTTGATGATGCTCAAAAGATTCAGCCAAGTCCTTTGTCAGAAGACTGTCTAGTCTCGTAGTGGCATTCCAGAATCAATTGCTGAAAGCTGAAGATGAACTAGTAAGTGGGAATTGGTGCAAATAAATGACTGCTTCAACAGACACATAAAGAACAAGTTGAATTCTTCATCTCTAAGATTAAAAGTCTATCTGAAAGTGGTACTAGGAACACAGATCATTGTAGGTAAGGGCTGACTGGATGGATACATATTGACTCATGATGTTTAGCCATAAGTTATCTAATTATTCCTTCTGGTTTTCAGAGATCCATGGGTTGATGAAATTGTTCCATCTTTACAGTTTGGTCAGTATAGTAGACAAGGAAAATGGTGTGGGCTCCATCTTTTTTCTGCACCATTCTTCCTCATTGTGAAGAGATTGAGAAGAGGAGACAGGACCATCATTCCTTAGGATCCCACAGGTCCTCTAAGGAATCTGAAGGCAGTGGATCTGTGCAGGCCTGTCAGCAAGCTTCAGTGTCCATTCCAAGGATGCTTCAGTACTGAAGAGAGAAGAGAACCAAAAAAGAAACACAAAAAACCCAACACCAAAAACTGTTCTGGTGTCAAACTGCCTTACTAGCTTGAATGCTAGTTGAATGATCAGCAGTGGAACTGCCCTAGTGAGAAGACCATGACATGGTCCTCTTAAGCTCTGGTGCAAAATCGATCTGTTCCAAGCCTGCTTCTGGTGGAACTTGAAGGGGAGAAATCTCTGTCCTCATCTCCATCTTGGGAAGTCTTCAGTCATTTCTTTTTCTGTGTTGGTACACAACCTTCTTTTGGAACTGAAGATTGGATCCCAGGGATTTCTAGGACTGTTCTCGCTACTCTGCAGGTTATCAGGTATCTTGAACACCTATGATCATTACTAATCTTCTGTGGAAATTGCACTGTCACATTCTTCAAACATGCCATAGTATCTGTGTACACAGGTGCCATGTGTTAAATCAGGTGGATTAAGACAAAGTCAGCAGAAGAGGAGATTAAAATGAATCAGCTTTTTCTGAGGGTATTCTCATGAGGAAAATTTAGATCTTAGGGTAGTAAATGGTGTGGAAAGATCTTAAACACCAGCTGCACTCCAGCACTGCTACAGGAGGTGGCCTTCATACTCTGACGTTTCACCTCATGCTTTTACAGGCCTGTTCCCAAGTTTTAAATAATTTCAAGAACGTAAACCCACCAGGACTGCTTAGACCTACACCATGGCATCCACCAGCCCTTTCCAGATACGACAGGCATCCACCAGCATACCTCCATTCAAAGCCTGTGGCTTTTTTCCTTTGCCCAGAAGGACTTCAGCAACCTTTCTCTCTTCTGATGTTGACTGGCTTATCTGCCATCTCCTCTTTCTGGAGAGTGCTTATGTAGCCAGCTACCACCCTCCTAAGGTTGACTTGGCAGTCACATTTTCATGATGATCTCAAGATCCAAGATAACCTAGCACTGAAGAAAAGACTCAGATATCTTGGAATTGCAACTGGTTGAACTGTGCCCCGTAAAAAGCATTTTGGTTTCCAGTTGGGAATTTCCTGGAGATAGCAGCCTTTTGGAAGGCACAGCAGACAGCAAGTCCTGTTTCAAAATGTTGATTACTCCTTACGAGTGCTTTTGCAGCAGTGAGACCGGGTGGGTGTTTTAAATCACTCCCAAACGCTAAAATATAAATCTAATTATTAATGGCTGGCATCATAGTCATCAGTCCTACAACTTACAAGTTATAATGGAGAAGTCTCTGCTTCAAGATTATTTTATTTTGGTGATACTTTCCACTACTATAAAGGAAGTAACACCCCAAAGTAGAGGAACTCAAATTTGTTACCTTTAATTTTAGTTATGGATCCGACTAGAGCAAAGCTGTCCTAACTGTAAGAGGAGTTTGGGACGGATGTTTTTAGTTGTACCTTGGGTTACCATAGGTTTAGCTGTGAGCTGACATTTCTTGCTGGTTTTGGCAGTGGTGATTATTTAGCTGTATGTAAGTTGAGACAGTATCATACTGCCTGTAGTATAGGTCAGGTGCTTAGCACTTTGATTTTTGATTGAGGCTAAAACGTGTGTTTCAAGATGTGATTCTTTTCTTCCAGGTATGTGTGTTGATTTAATCAACTTTCAAGCTGATGTTAAATAGAAGTTTTCTGTCATCTGCTTTTCTTCCTTGTACAAAAGGGACGTTTCAGTGAGAGCAGAGATGCTTCTTGGTCTGGTCCCTTAATTCAAACATAACTGTAACTGGACAGAATATAAAGGTCATTGAAGATTCTTTAAACATTACTTTGAAAAATAAAGAGCTAGTCCTCAATTTCAGCCTTACTCAACCATTCTGTGTTTTCATTTGTTTTGTTTAGGGCAGTCTCAGTTCACTTTTCCTTTTTTTGGTAACACTGCCTTACATTTTTTTGATGAGAGACAAGGGTTGAACTCCATGCTTATCTGGCATGCAAATTACTGTAATAGTTTCCAAACTAAATATTATAGTATAACACTGTTTTATTGTCAATTCACCTTTTGATTATTACAGATTAGTAGAATTGGTGTGTAGGAACAGACCCCAATGCCTTATTATTCCACATTCTTCTCAGATTACGGCACAGCTCGACTGTGTGGCATAGAGACAAATCTGGTTTGTACTCCTCAGCAATCATTAGAAGTTGAGCTAAATCACATATTTAATATGCTTTTCTAAATTAAATTTTAAAAGTCATTGCAGTCTTTCTCCAACTTTGTGGAAAGATTGCTATAAAAATAAGAGTTTGACAGTATTCCCTTTGACATAAAATTCCACAATACACTTTCTGCAGGTAGCACTGATCTCAAGTGATAGTGTCAAAGTAAGAATTCAATGAAGGCTACGTTCAATCTGCATTTAAAACCCTTGTGCCCAGCTATGCCATTGTATGCATGTTACAGTAAGTTCTCTTCAGTGTGGAGCCTTGGGGTTTCCCTGGTAGGGGGGGGTCCCTGCTCATGGCTGTAGGTCGTTATCTTCTCACTCCTGGCAGTTGCAGTCTTGGGTGGGGTTTTTCCTGACTGTAACTAAAACGAGGTCGTTTATTTCCTATCAAAGCTTTGCCATAGGTTTAACAAATGTGGAACAGAAGGTTAGGAGTACGGTGCTCTTAACTAGGGGGAGCAGAAAACTTTTTTTTTTTTACACTCTAGCTTGGGAGCTTGCTGTGTGGTAGGGCTTTGGGAGAGAGGTGTGGCTGTTTTCAGGAGGTGTTGGGGGTGTCCTGCCGTGCTCCTCTCCAAGAGCAGAACCTGCGCTGTGCTGTGACCTGGCTGCGGCTGCCTGGCTGCCGCACTGCAGCCCAGGGTTGTGCTGGGGATCTTCTGTAACGGAGGGTGGGCGAGTGGGTACTGCGAGAAGAGAGCATTTATGGGGTAGATGAGGAAAGGGGAGCTGCCCTGTGGGGTGTGCAGGGGGAGGGTCAGTGAACAGAATGGTGGGTCCAGCTACAGTTACTGAATATAAAGGTCTCTTCTGCATCTCTGAAAAGACTATTTAAAGGCCAGTTAGCTAAATTCAGTTCTGTGGCAATACCAAGTGGTGCTTTTGGAAGGTAAAAACTGCTTTATTTTGGAATGAACCAGAGAAGTTGGTGCAGCTCTTTAATCTCTCCATTTTTCTTTTCTTACAGCAAGCAAGGATTTGGCACAGACATCCTATTTCATGGCTACCAACAGGTTGTTATCCTGAACCTCTTTGTTGCACTGTTGTAGCACACTATAGCTTCCTTTACTGCAGGGCCCCCTCCATGTGTCTTACCCTTGTTGCAATGGGAGACTGGGCCATCTACAGTGGTGGTACCTTCCTGTTTGCAGTGCGGTGTATTGTACAAGGGCCTGATGGCACAAAGGGGTTAAATGCACAATGAGAAGTGTAGTGGTGCTTTTGATGACATTTTCTCGATTGTGAGTGCATAAGTCTAAAATTGGTAGCCTGAATAGCAGCTAAAGATTACAAAGAGCTAAACTTAACCTAGAAATTCGAGCATCTTGGTAAGTACAAAACTATTTTTAGTTTACACTTGTAGTTAATGGCAGTTTTCTCTTAACTTTAAATATATTGATCCAATCTTAACTTATAAAATCGTAGCGGGCCTAAGATCTTTTCAACCAGCTGATTTTTCTTTTCAGATAGACTAGTAGTAGTCCAATATTCTTCCTTTTAGAAACAGCTCTTTAATCTTGTTACATAGTTTTAAAATTCAGTATTTATATAAATATACAGTTCTAGGATTCCAAGTGGGGATTGTGTGTACCTAGCCTGTAGTAGAGAGGAAATTTGAGAGCAGACTTCAGTCTTGATTTCTCAATTACTTCAATTTACCTCTTGCAAAACAACTTTGAGCTTTAAGACGATTACATCACATGTAGATAATTTTTAAGCAATATCTGCTGGTTATTAGAACTCTTCCAAATAAATATTTCTTGGTGGTTCCTTGATGGGCAAGGGTCTCTATTTGAAAGAGCTGTTAAGAAAAGTTGTGATAAAGCAGCGAAATGGAACCACTGTCTCTGTGCTGCTGCCAGCTGGAAGCTGAAGGCGAGTTCACAAATAGCACAAATCCAGGCCTAGTGAAGGCTTAAGCCCACTAGTAATTCACTTGGCTGCTGTGGGACTATTGGGTACCTTCTAATTGTCTCGTTCAGAGACTGCACAATCAGCTGTGTGGTTTTTACCACCGAATTTTAATTGACCATATTATACTTCTTTCTTTTTAATACTTAAGTACAGTAAAATAACTGGTAAATATATTTACAGTAGCAAAAGCAAATTAAACTCTTCTACCAGATAAATGCCCTGCCCTTTGTTTTCGTAAGGCAGTGAGATATCTTATGAACTTAATCAGAAGAATGTTCCATGAACTCATGTTTAATTGCTGTTGCTTGACAAGTCACCTTATCCTTTACGTTAATGGTTGATTTGTTGGGGTTTTCTGTTTTACATGTTTGATTTCCTTTGGTTCCTCATTACGAAATCTGTGCAACAGTCTTCACCTTACTACATTCTGTCTTCAATACAAGCCTACGGTGATAGCATGTGTGTGCATTCACTTGGCCTGCAAGTGGTCCAACTGGGAGATTCCAGTATCAACTGATGGAAAACACTGGTGGGAATATGTAGATCCTTCAGTTACTCTAGAATTACTAGATGGTAAGTAATACTTCCTTTGCATATCTGGAATTCGAGGGTTCATTAATGTAAAAATGGGAGCATAGTATAGTAAGAACAAGCTTTAAGCCTAAAATAAGCCTCACTGACTTCACATACTGGATCCTCAGGCGAGAGAAAGGTGTAGGCGAGGGGAGAACTTTAGGAGACAAACTTTGTTTTGAGACCCTTTTTATTGCATCCTGTGGGCTGGGACATCCACTGCGCTTTTGCAGGTGTAAGCTGGAATCTTGCTTTTAAGTGCGTTCCAAAACCTGGAAAGAGATGGAGATCAACCAGTGCAAATCCACATGGTCCTGGTCACTTTACCTACCTCACTGGTCCAGGTTTATGGCTGGACTGTCACTGAAACACATTCTTAAGGCTATGCATAAAATTGCCATATTTATGAAGGTAGCTCTGTGGTATAACAATTTGGTATAGCTTATGATACCTCAAACTCATGTAAAACCTTTTTTTTTTTTTTTTCTTGTTAAATGGCTTCTTTGTAGAAGAAAACATACCTAGAAGTTTACTGTTTTTTGAAATAGTACCTGTTACAGTGGAGTCAGAATTTAAGGCCTGCATAGGCTACGGCAGTGGAGGTGGTAGCTTCTGGGGCTTTCCAATCTATGTATGTTAGTTCTGGAGTGAAACATTTGTTTCAGAGTAGTGGTGGAGGCCTCCAGGCTTGATCGCTCCCCATGGCCTGCCTTTCCCTCTGCTGAGCTTTTGCTTCTTAAAGGACTTTTTTTCAAGTGAAAACATGAGCAGATGTCATGTGAAGCATGGAACTAGAGCGAGCTTGAAACTGCACGTTCAAATGTTTCTGCCTTAGTAAGCTGCTTTAAGTGGTATCTAGTTTCAGATACCACCCTGCCTGCCTTCTTACCTGGCTATTGGTTTGTGTCCTTTGTAAACACGTATGACTTGGATTTTTAAAATCCCACGAGATTGTACTGTGAGGTCAGGTGAGCACTGCTTCATTCTCCAAGCGTTTGTGGAGCTGGTGCGTGTAATACTCAGGCAGACCAAACGGCTGAGGCAGTTTTGCACTTGGGAGCAGCTTAATTTATAACTTGCTTGTTATGACTGCTTCTGGAGAAGCCAGTTCTTCCAGACCTGCAAGAGATCTACTGTTGCATTCAAGTTCTGACTGTACCTGCTATTTTTAGCTTGTGCATCACATTAAATTTCAGTGGAAAGTGCAGTTACTTGCAGCTGACAAGCATGGAGACCTCAGTTTCCTTGAGGACATACTCATTGCAAGGATCTTTGGGCTTTAGCACGGCTACCGCCCCTTGAA
>JAVSBS010015009.1:4594-19594 GCA_033124195.1 Coracias cyanogaster | reverse complement strand
TGTTAAATGATGCTGTAGTGGAGACCTTGCTACAACACTATTAAAATCTTCCCTTTTTGTGAGATATGAGGTTTGTAGAATAGTGAGATTCTTGCGTATGTTGAATCTTAATCTGTTCCTAATGGTGGGAGTGCTGAAGTAATGTATCTCACTGTGATCGGGTACTGCGGTATATGCATAAAATGGCAGTTCTGTATATTCTTTTGGCTAACTGTAAATATAAATGTTTCATATTAGCGTAGTTGAATTTTTGAGGTACAGCCGTTTGTGTGAGATTAGAAAAAACAACTTTATTTCTAAGAACTTGTAAAAAAAAAAAAATTATTTTCAATAAAATTCCCTACCTCACCTCTATCGTGCAGAAATGATCCCATTTTCCTATGTTTAATTCCTTTGTAAAAAAAAAAAAAAAAAAAATCCCTTTTCAGCTAGTGGCAAAACACTGCTGGTTTTCACCAAGTCAGTGAGATAGTAGAATGCTTGAAAGTCTAATTTGTTTCTTTTTGCTTCCTTTACATTATGGTGATCAGGTATTTGATACCTGAAAAGCAAATTCTAGAAACTTTCTGCCATCTTAAGCTGCTCCCTCACTCTCAACCCCAGGGGAGAGCCTGTACCCTGTAATTTTGTTGTTTAGTAGGTGGCCATGCTTAAATTTTTTTTTTTTTTAATAAAAAAAAAAGCAGGGGGTAGGAGGTGGGGAGGGAGTGGGCAACAAGAGCATGCCTAGGATCTTTGTAAGACCTTAAGGGGAAAGGTTCCCAGTCCTTGTTTTGCAGTGAAGGGGATTGAGCAAACACTTTGTTTGCTTTCTTTAACAGGGATGAAAATGCACATTCCCAGAATCAGTTCTAAAAATAAATGTCTTAACTTGGAAGTTAGGCCAAACTGAACTAGCTAATTAATTCCTCCTGCCTCTGAAATGCTTAACTCCTTACACCTTTAAAAAATACATAATTAATGTGAGGGGTGTTGTCTCACATTGTGACTGGAACTGACTGTTTCTCTGGCTTCGGAGGTGGATATATGAACCCCAATCAAACGTTTAACCTTAGAAGTTTCGGTACGTGGGTTTGATTCCTCTATCTTCTTGCACTCAATGGCCTGTTAGTTCATTTTTTGAAGCTGTCTCCTGGTGCAGGTGCCTGGGGGAAGTGGAAAGCAGGGGAGAAGAGAAGAGGCTCTGCTGTGTGTGCGCTGGAAGCCCTTCCTCAGGAGCACTCTGGTTCTTTTTTACGTGCAAGAACTAGAGTTTTGTTAGGAGGGTTGTAGAAAATCCATGAAGCTCAGCAGAAAGTTATGCCAAAAGCACTACTTTCAAACCCAAACAATCTCAAAAGGCTGTGGGTTTTCTGGGCTCAAGGTCTGCTCCCATGGGAAGATGGGTGGATGCTCATATTTTGAGATGCAAATTTTTACATCCTGTAGCTGTTTGTAGTTTAAAGAGCAGTGTAAACTAGCAGGGTTGCAATGTTTAAAACCCCTCCCTTCTCCTGAGATCTGAGCAATAGCTCAGAGGTTTAAATATTACTATGTAAAAGAAATACTAGGTACCCCCTAGCAGGACAAAAAGACAGCGTGTTTTCAGGTTCTCAAATTCAACTCCAGATCTGGAGGAAGCTTGGCACCACAGCAAAGTGCAGCCTGTGGACTTTCTAGCACGTTCTTCCCTCTTTGTAGAAATGGAAGACTGTACTCTTAATAAAAACAGTAAGGCTTGCCCTGCTCAGATACTACAAATAATTAAGCAACTGTGACCCTCCTCACTGAGTCACTTCATTCAAAATAAAGGGTTTTAATGTTTTTCACCCTTTCCCCTTATTAGATACCTTATTACAGGTATCTGAATTACCTGGATTTTGGTGTGAAATTCTATGATCTCATCAAGCAAGAAATAGGCAAAGTTAGACTTGTTTAGAGAACGTTCCAGGAGCCAGGACTCGGGCGAGTGACCCGAGGCACCCTAGTGAAGGGCGGTCATTGGTTCCGCTGTGCGGAGCGCAGGGCTGAGGGACGCAGTCACCTCCCGCCGTTCTCCAGCATGCCTGAGCTGAAATGCCCTTGCTGCAAGAGCTGCCCTTAAACAACCACCGCCTTCTCACGGGCTGGCTAAACAAAAGTAAAAATGTACTTGCACATTTTGATTTAAAACTCAGGTTAAAGTTTTACAAACCTTAAAGCTGGAGGCTAATTTTAGTGTAATCAGCTGGATTAAACATTACATTTAAATTGCAAATAATATCCTTAATATTGAAGAACTCTGACTTTTTTAAAAAAGATCTTAGTTTTGCTCATAAGACACGGCGGTAAGGAGGAGGTTTCATAATTCTGACTTTTTAAAATTTAACAGTATATGCTGGATAGAGCATTGCCATTCTTTCCCTGCTCATGACCATCATCTCAGCTTCATTTCATACTAAGTAAAACGTCATACTTACTTTGCAGCTTTGTTGGCGACATTACCTTAATCTGAGAGAATTAACATACGTCATGGAATTTTGTACATCCCACCTGCGTTCATACGCCAGGGCTCCTACCTTTACTCTGCAAGGTACTTTAACGTGAAGATACTTTAACGTGATGTTGCCATGGATTTTTGGCATGAGGACCAACTGGTATTCCTCAAAATGGGACTGGTAACTGAACTTTGAAGCTTACTGTGATGTTAGGATTTCTCTTATACTGGCATAATGGTCTGTCATTGTTATGTGACATTATACCTACAGAAACTATTAATAAAGAATTTTGCCAGACATACTGATTTCTCTTTTCATTTATAAAGGTTAAGGCCAACTCTCTCAAGTCAGGCTACTGAATTAAAACACATTTTAAAAGCTATTTAAGTAACTAAAATGTTCAACACTCTGGGGAAAGTTAATTTTATATAAAACTTAGAATGTCCTTTTTTTTTTTTGTGAAACACAAATTTTCATGTTACTCCTGGCACTGAAGTCAGGGTCTTGAATTCTCAGGCCTTAATGGTTGTAGGGCTGAGTTTTATTGCATCTCTTCCTGGAGCCTACATGCTCACAAAGGCGTAAGGTTCACCGCATTTTGGTGTGGTAAAACCCATTTTTTTATTTCTACAGTATCTTATTCCTTTGAAATTTTGAATTTGAAAAAATACTCAGGAAGACGCCTTATCAGAAAGAGGACAATCTAGATACTAATACTTGAATTTTTTTGTTGTTTTAATAATATAGAATAATATTATTTGAATTTTAATTCTGTGCAGTTAGTAGTAGCTAGTCACACTAACTGTAAAAATGCTTTTCGCTGTGCAGGTGGTGACTGTTACATGCCATCTAATCACACAGTGCTCACTCAGGTGTTTCTCAAAACAGCTCAAGTTTCAAACTCAAACTTGCTGGTTTATTTCAGGTTAAGGATATTGAAAAAAATAGCAGTAGACTGTCTAGTGATTCAAACAGCACAGTACAGCCTGTGCAAACACAAAGAAGGTAACACTCCTTTTGCTGCTCTTCTGTGTCAGCAGAAGAGCAACACTTCACTACAACGCTCCACTCCGAACACAAAATATAGGGCCCTCTGGGATTAAGGTGTAGGTGCAGGGGCAGGTGTATTGATGTCTCAGTGCCTGATGGGGCAGTAAGGAAGACAAAGCCAAACTCTTCAGTGTTACCAGTGACAGGACAAGAGGCAATGGGCACAATTTGCCATACAAGACAGTCTGTTCACACATAAAACCATTTTCACTCTGAGGGCAGTTGAAGGCTGGAACACGTTGCCTAGAGAGGCTGTGCAGCCTCCATCCTTGGTGATACTCCAAGCCAATGGGACAAGGGCCTGAGCTTCAGTCAGCCCTGCTCTGAGCAGTGGGATTGGACTGGAGTATCTCCAGAGGCCCCTTCCAACCTCAACTGTTCTGAAACTATCCAAAAAGTGCACTGCATCATTAAGCAAAGATGATCATAAAGTTTGGATTCATAATTCTAGCCAGACTAGGAAACAATCTTGATGCAAGCTTAATAAAGAGGCACGTGTACACCTGGGTAGCTCTTCTCATTGCCACTACAGTATCTCACAGTGATGTGGTACCCCAGTAACATGTATCATACTGATATGTGGATGCCAAAACTAGATGTTTGGGAGATGTTTCACAGCTCAAAATTAAAGGGCCCATCTAGCTAAATAAAAGCTCTGGTACATTCTATGCCAATACAGTTGTGGGGTTTGGGGTTCCTCTGGGATCATCCCAGGCACGCTTAATGACTCATCTACACATTTGAGCAGAGGTTTCACAGAACTTTGAAGATCTGCAGCGCTTTCCGCCAATAGCACAAACTCCAGGTTTGTACAGACAAATTGGCATGCCAACTTACCTTACCTGACCCATACCACTGACAGTGATGTGTGGTTTTTTTTTTTCTCTTAAAGTCTCTCCAAACACAACAAAACGTGGCCCTGTGTTCACAGCAAAGGAATCCCCACTCCAGTGAGCACAGCCGTTGCAAAAAAAATGTTGTTTTAATCATACTGCTGTCTAATAACAGACTCCTTGACACAATTGCTCTCCAGTAATTTCTGCTGTCATTTTTAAGTCCAGCTCCTTCTGATCTTTTTTCACAAGTGGAAATCTTTTATACGGAAAATGTATACTCATTTGGCAAGAATTTTGAAAAATGCATTATCTTCCTTTCACAAAAGGATGGTCCAGCAACTGCAGAGCAGAAGGACGATCATGTTGATCTCTGCATTGAGGGTTTGAAAAACCAGTACATAAAATGAATATGCATGCCTGTAATGTAACTCTTTGTAAAATCTAACTGCAAACAGCCTTCTTTTTTTCCCTCATTTCTGTAGTCATTACTAATTTTTTTTTTTAATAAAGCTGCTGGAGAGGAAGGCAGGATTTATGGGAAGAGGCTGTTGGAATTTATGAATTATAAAACTGAAATATTTTATTATTACAGAAATAATTCTTTGTTCCTCTAAGTTCCTTGCAAAGCTTTGAATAATTCTGCTCATATGCGTGTTTTAGGTGCAACAAAAATGTGTTTAAAGGAGGGTGACAATTATTTGTTAGACCCTGCGTCAGTCAGGCTCTACTGTCATCTCCAAACAATGACACACATGCTAAGGAGCCCGTATGGAATTGCAGTACTGTAATGACAATATTGGCTTGCTAAAACCAAGGGCTTTGGGCTTTTTCAACCCTCAATCTGAAGAAAAAAAAACAGGGAAGGAGTAAAGGCACGGATTGCTTAAATAAACTAATGGGGAAGATGGGATAAGGGAGATGTTTATATTTAGGACCTGGCGAGGTCATACATTAACACTTTGCCACCACAGGTGCATCCTTACTTTTGGAAAGGTAAATGCTTTCTATCTGTAGTTTCCTTCTACCTAACAATCCCTTCTACCTTTTAAAAGCTGTTCTCTCTGCATCAAAGTATCTATGATGATGCTCTACACAATCCACAACTTTTCTGGTTATTGTTACATAGTCCACCAGAACCACAGCCATACCATAACAACTCCAATCCAGGGATTAGAAATGAGGTTTCCTGCCTCCAAGAGCACTGCCATACCCACTAAATTAACATTTTTCTCTCTAGTGCTCAAATCTGATCTTTAGAGATATGTAAAAGGCTGATCTTAATTTTATAAAAACTACCTGTAAACATGAGGAACTTTGAATTGATACTCCATTTAAACATCTGGGACAAAGCTGATATTTAAACAAAACAAACACCACAAAAATAATTCTTATCATGGATGAATGCTACTGGTTTGGTTTCTCTAAATAGAGAACTTCATGTTTATTTTAAACATGTATTTTCTGGTCTGGAAGTGAGAATAGATTTTTCTACTGCAGGAGATAAGAAGTGAGAGTTCATTCATTTAGAATATTGTCCTCAAAACAACTTGCCTGACATAGGCCAGGCTCGCCCCATGTCATACTGGAACAGCAAGGCACATCAAAGCAAGTTATCAAACATTTTGTCTAAAACTTGAAGGTGACACATTTCTGCATGTAAATTACAGGGAAAGTAAATTATGACCACAAGGCCTACAAAAATATAATTTGTAAGGGGTTTATACCCTCTGAGAGGGTAATGCTCTTTTATGTATACTATTATTTAAAGGCTTTCCCCAAATGTTGAAAAACATGTTTACAATTGCATTTAAAATAGAGTCATATGTACTATATGAGAGGTATTCTAAACTCCCATCATCAGTCTCTACAATACAAACTGTCTGCATTTTTCGTTTCATTTCTCAGTTAAAAATCTACATACCTGGTTAAGCATGCATGCACAAAATCTGCTGCGGTGCCAGAGAAGCGATCAGGTAGGGAAGGCATCAGTCCTCTGTGGGCCCCAATATAGAACATGGCTGCTATCCTGTCCATGGAAGCCAGTGGTGGTTTTCCTGTTGCCATCTCAAATACAGTACAGCCAACGCTCCAGATGTCTGATTTTCTTCCATATCCAGACTCATTTATAACTTCAGGTGCCATCCAGTATGGAGTCCCATGCATAGACTTGAGCATCTCGCTCTGTGTGCCACTGAGGCTTGCCCAAGCTAGACGCCTGGCACAGCCAAAGTCAATTAGCTTTACTATGCCATTTGGCATGAGCATAATGTTATTGCCTTTGATATCTCTATGGACCACACAATTGTCATGTAAATACGCAACCCCTTGTAGAATTTGTTTTGTGTATTTACAGAGCACAATTTCTGGTAATGGACCAAAACGGTTAATAATACTAGAAATTGAGCCACCAGGAACAAACTCCATGAAAATGCTTAAAATGTTGTCTTCCAGACAAGTTCCTAAATAAGTTACAATATTGACGTGCTTCAATGTCTTCAGAAGATCAACTTCCTCGTGAAACTTCTGATATTCCTTTTCTGTAGTGAGCTGATCTGACATATCCAAGATAACCTGTTTTACAGCTATTAATTGTCCGTGGCTTGTCAGACCGCAGTATACCTACAAAGAAACTAGCATTTATTCAAATGAAGCATGAAATAGTATCTTTGTGTTTGTCATGTTTCAAGTCTCATTGTATAATCCAAAATACTTATTTGTTGAACAGGACAACAGGCAGTTATAAGGCAAGATACAATCAAAGACGACCAGAGCATCTCTTAACACATTCAGACATTAACTCACCGTGCCATAGGCTCCCTTTCCAAGGACTTCACCTCTTGTCCACATGATAGGATCTCTGGTAGTTAAACTGCTTCCTGGTAATTTAGTAGATTCCTCAAGGTTTAGCAGGTCTCTTACTTCATTTGATGCCAAAAAGGCTTTACTGCAACTCTGCTTGAAAGATGATGGTCAGTGTGGGGAGAAAGCACGGAGTAAAATAAAGGCTTCATATTATCCATACATTTTTTATAAGGAGTAGTTTTACCTAGCATGACTCTTCTCTACATATTTATATATATACTCATTGCCCAGCTCATCGATACAATTGCTATACTAAGTAAGACTATGTAAATATTTTCAATTATGTATCACAACAGTGCATAACCAGAAGATTATGGCCTGACATCTTTCTCCATTGACAGGAAGACAGACAGAAGGGAGGCTTAAAAGAGCAAGATACATATCAGCTTCCTTCTATATTTTTTTTTTTTGCCACAGAGGTACAGTTTGCTAAGCTGAAGGATGAATATGACTATCACCTTGCTCTAGGTAACATATGTAACACAAGTCTGACGAGAACAATTTGGACAAGACTTCACAGGAAGAAGAGACTGCTTCAGAAAGATGATAATAATTACTCCACCTAAGCACAGCTCTCCCTAAGAGAAGGGAGAATGGAGGTACAGTTGGTACCTGTGACTGCAGAAGCATAAGGAAGTCTGTCAACATACAGTGAATGAAATTTCCTTATAAATTTGCAATTTAAATTGGCCAAAAAGGTAACAAGGTGAAAGAGAAGTAGTACTGGTAGATAACACCTTAGTAGGTGAAGGTTCTTAACTGACTTGCAGGCCA
The DNA here is from genome assembly GCA_033124195.1 of Coracias cyanogaster. Lineage (NCBI taxonomy): Eukaryota > Metazoa > Chordata > Aves > Coraciiformes > Coraciidae > Coracias > Coracias cyanogaster. Next base: position 11,616 of record JAVSBS010015009.1, on the reverse strand, counting down.
GAATCTAAGCTGTCTGAGCTTAAAGTTTTGATTAAATGTTAGCAAAATAGCCTTAAGCCTGTCTGATAAGCCAATACTTGTGGTTCGTACTTAGAAAAGTATCTGGCTGCACTCTGAGATTCAAGGAAATTGCCCTTTGGGATATACATGAACAATTTGTAGCATCTTTTCATATTTCTTAGGTGTCAAGATCTCAAGAGTTTTTGCCTTGCCCCTGCACCTTTTTATACCTGCTCTTTAGTTAAAATAGTCTCTCCTTGTTATTCACTACCATTTCTCAATTTATCCTGACCCTTCACCTGAGCTATTGACAGCTGTTCCTGTCATGCCTTAGTACCACCTGGCTCGTGTCCTGATGTGCAAGCCTCTAACATGGGTATCTTCAACTAAGCACTGGAAGAATCAGTGGGCAGCTGGCCCAAGGAAAAGAGACTTGATCACTAGTGAGCACATATTTCCTATCCTTCATCCAAACTTGTGTTGAAGCATCACTCAAAAGAGCTAACAAGTTACAATAAATTACTTTTACCTTCTCTAGAGCACCATTTACTATTGCTCCATCTCCACTGATCATATTTTCTTCTTCTTTTGTATGCGTATTTTGTATTTTAGAACCTGTATTTTTTTTTCTTGAAGAGCTGATGTCTTTTTCTTCAAGCACTAGCAATTCTTCAGCCAGACAACAAAGCAACTCATCAGTCGCATCCTTATTATCTGCACAGGACCAAATATTTTGACTTGTCTGGAAACTGGGGCCTGTATCACTTTTTGTCTGAATCATTGATGTCTGAGTCAATTCCTTTGCCAAACCACTGTTTTGAGACGTGTGTGCCCAACTGTGATTTAATTTTTTTGTAGGGGATTGACACCTCAGGCTATTTATAGACTTGAAGGAGGCCTGGTCTGATTCCAGCCCTTGGCAGCCATCCATATCCACCCCGTACTGAGGTACACAATTGTTCTGGTCTGCTGTTGGTAGACTGCCACTTAGAGCAACACGTTCTTTGTAGTCTTTATCACTGAACTGAAGAAGATTCTGGCCACATGTAGCAGCTCTCTGATGGTTTGGTATATCCTGACTGTCTAAAGACCGCTCCAAAGAAACTTCTTTAATAGTTACTAAGTCTGAATTTGAAAAAGTCTTATTTTGCTTAGTTAATTGGGAAAGGTCTTCTAAAAACTTGGGCTGATGATCTGTGTCTTCATGAAACAATGTCATGCTCCTTGAAGTGTTTATCTGAAAATCTGCATTGGAAGTTCTTACATTATCTTGCTCTGTGTTGCTGTCAATCAGCTCAGTACTTCCATCCTTTGCAATGAAACCTTTCTGCTTTTGTTTTGTGCCAGGTGTGGTCTTCTTTGGCTTCAAATATCTTCTCTTTTGAGTATTTCTTACTTGGCTGCTCTCTCTCTTTTTACAGCAGGTAGATCTGCAGGTGCTAGCAGGGTATCTCCCAGATGGAGTGGCACAAACATCTCCATAAAATCTGTTCTCACGTTCATCAAACTCACGCATGTGGGAATAGACAGGAGTTCCGAACATTTCATAAATACCTGGGCCTTGGTCATTTGAATTTATATTCTTGAACATGTCACTGTATTTCAGATCTGCAAAATCTGAAGCAGACTGTGCATGTGGCAGAGAAAGCGGAGTGACAGTTTTCTTTAGAACAACCAAATTTTTGCAACTGCAGGAGAAACTTTGCTTTTTAAATTTCTGAGCATTTTGAGAAAAATGGTCTTTGTCTGCTTGAGGGGTCTTTTTTTGAAAAATCTGGCTCTTGGCATTACATTTTGTGGAAATCTCATTGGAAACAATTAAGTCTTCAGATATCTTCATCTTGCTACTCCTTTTAGATTTTGATGAATATTTATTTCTATTCATCTGTATTTTACTTTTGTCACTTTCTTTGCGAGCAAGAATGTTGAAGCTCTGAGTAACGTGAGGAGGCAGGCTACGAATGACATTCTTCTTTGTGGCAGATTGTTTAGCAATGAATGGTTCTCTAGCTGGGTCTTGTTCAGAGAATGTCACATGAACAACAGCTACAAGCTCACTTTGGTCTTTTGAAGTTGCTTCTGACATTGCTTCTTTTTCCATTTCAAATTCAGAGAAACACACATTATTTTCTGTCTGTTTTTGGAAAGGATCTTGCACTTCTACTCTGGGAATTACTGCAGCTACAGAATTATCTTCTAAGGCATGGTGGGCCTCTGGCACTTCATTTTTACATGAAGAATCTAAATCACAATTGTCAAGCACAATGTTCACACTCTCAGCATCTTCCTGTGGTCTATAACCCAGTATCACCTCTGTAGCATTTCCTTCTTCTAGACCAGTTCTACAGCAATTCTCTGCTCTTCTTTCCTCCTTCCCAGCTCTCAAGGTACCTCTGTTGCATGACTTTGTAAATGTTGTCTGAGCTGTACATATTCCGCTGTTTATCAGAAGATTACTTGAGCTCAAGTAGGGATGACTATCGTCATAGAAACTGGCTTGAGTCATAAGATCTGCACTCTTACAAGCCATTGAAAACTGGTACATTGTCTGGTCATTCTTTTCAGTATTGGTAGCTGCATCAGCTTCCCTCCATGTTAAATTGCTTTGAATTTCTTCTTCTTTGTTGCTAGGGTCCTTAAAATAGTTACTCATGCTGAGGTAGTACAGGTCTTTCACTGGAGTTAACTTACGAAAAATAGTATCCACAATCAGGTCTGATGACATTTCAGTGTGCCTTTTTAATAGGCTGTCTAACTGACACAGGTAAAATTTAGTAACTGTTTTTACAGGCTGAGGAATAGAGTTCATAATATTCAAAACATTTCTGATGTTGCTGCTTTCATTGACAATATTATCCTCTAGAGGAGCAAGATGAATTGTTCTTACAGGCTGAAATGTCACTGGTGGCAAATGAAACTGTAATTTCCATAAAAACCATTAATAATGTTCTACACAACAGATACAGGTAAAATCTAATCACTAAGAACAAAGCAGACTAAGAAAAATAATCAGAAAAGCATTATTCTGTTATATATTCCCATAACTAACCTAATATGAAATGTAATATCAAACCCCTGAGAAAATACATGCATTTTCCCACATCCAGAGTGAATTTTCTCAAATCCAGAATTATTTCGAAGTATTTCATAGTACAGAAAGTGGGATCCTTTGCTATAAGGTACAAATTACTCTCTGTTATTTAAAAATACTAAGCTTTGTCCACACATACAAATCATTTTGTCAGTTATTAACCATGTGTTATGCCACATGGCACATTTACAAAGACTGGCCAGTGGCTTCACTTGCCAAAGTTTCTTTCTTGCTGTGCACTCTCACTTAACGAGAGCACCACTCTTATGCTGATATTGAAAGTCTTTTTAGGCAACCCTCCAAAGCGTGCCGACACCAGTATTTATATTCCCAGCGGAAACAGATCTCTGTAAGCAATTTTTTAAAAGCAAAAGCCAGACTATTATAACAAAGTGCTGTTTTATCCAAGGAGAAAGCAATTATTACAAATTATTTCTAGGATTTGAAAGACATTAATCATACAGATTTTCCATATGTTTAGTACAGTCTTATAAAAATCCATAAACCATGTTACCCAGGCCACAGATTTATCTCACAGAGTTTTAAGCACACTGGAAGACAGCACGACCTGCACTTCATGCTCAGTGAAGTTAAATGGATAGCTATGCAAGGGCCATTTTTATATGTCTGTTGGGGGGCATGTATTTTACTATTCCTTTCTTCTTCCTTCTCTTCCCATTCCACTAGTTGAAATGTACCCATAATCTTTGAAAGAGGACAGATCTGAGAATCTGAGTACTTTGTTGTGACTATTCAGATGAACTGTGAGAATAGTTTTCTGAAAATAGTATTTCTGTTCTTCATTTGATAGGAAATGGTGAAAAAAATAAGCTTGAATACACTGTGTATTTTTATGCAAATGACTGTAACATAAATAATCACACAGTCATACGCTCTAAGTATTCATTTGCATGTCTATATTCAACATCCGTTTGCAATCTGCAGGAAATTTTTGTTTGTATTCCAAGGGCAAACTGAGGCTTGAATGTGCCAGGAAAAGCAACGTGTGCTGGCTTGAAATGTACAGTTCTGAAGGCTTTGTCTAGTCTGCATGACATTAATAGGCTTATACCAAATGATACGCCTCTAGAAACAATCTGAGCCTAAGACATGAAATAAAGCTGTATTAAATCACACTGAGATCAGCTAAATTATTTTTCTTAAACATTCCCCTCCATTTGAAATGTATTTTTCCACAGCCTTTTTTATGATCTTCTGGCAGAATTCTTGCTCTTACTTCTATACTTTACTTCTTTCCTGTGAACACAGTTTTCCTGTTGTGGGTTCACTCAAGCATACAGCTGATTCAATGAGTCAAGACTTTTGTACAAAGGGCTGTTAATTAACATCCATAAAGAACAAAGTATATTTTTTCTAAACACAATCTATTTGATCTTTTGTAACTTTAATGGCCCATGTGGTGTGAAGCACTGATACATGTAAAATTGCTAGCTTGTTTGTAAATACAAAAGTTTTGTCAGGAATCTTATTTACACTTACCACAGAATGTAATGTCAAATACTTTTAAAAATTTTAATCCTAAGACCTTATTTTTTATTTGCTAACATAATAAATTTCAGCAATCATCTAACATCATGACTGATCTTCACATGGCTTTCAATTTTAAATTACCACTCAATAGAAGAAAATTGATTTTTAAATTCAGCAAAACTAGACATCTAACATGTTTACCATGCACATATGTTAAATTAACTTACATATTTCTATTTTAAAGGGTTTTATATAGTTTTGAACTTCCAACCATTTACCCTCAAATCCCTTATGTAACATCCTACTGACAAATTGATGGATATACATCTGAAGATTTGCTGACATATACACATATATAAAAAACATATGAAAAACTGCTTCATGTGCATCAAAAAAATTGTAGACTAAGCAGAGAAAACTATCTACATGTCTTCTGCATTTCTATTTTTAAGGTTTTGAAAGCATATAATACTGTTATCAGTGTTCAGATTTATAATTAATACCATCTTACCTCAGATTTCTTGTTCCTGGTTTTTAGCATTGTTATATTTAACCCTTAAAATCAGAACAAATGAAATGTTAACTTGATATCCTTGAACAGATGACAATTTTTGTTTATAAATTATTTTCATACTGTAGGGTTACGGAGACAAAGAATCTGTCCAAAGTGTGATTGCAGGATTATGCTATAAATCTGCTATGCAGAAAAATGTTGTAAGTTGAAATTTAGTTGTGATACTGAACTCCACAATTCCATTTTCTGGAGAAAACTATAAAATACAATACTTTTAAAATACTTTGACTATAATAATTCAAGAAAATATTTCTCCTCAATTTCAGATGCTTGCTAACTTCAATATTTAGCTAATTAATGTTGCCAGCATGAGGAAAAAAGTGAAAGAGATGCCATCATGGTCCCACTCCAGCTACAGGAAATTACACTTTGGATTTTGCGGGTTTAGATTCATCATACAGGGTAAGAGGAATGGTGAAGTCTGTCATTGCTCCTCTTTATTGCCTTCATTCTGCAAATACACACACACACTCGTATAATTAAAGATGGCCAACATGGCTGAAGTCTGCTTTACACAGTCAGACATAAAGACAACTTAAAGTTTAAAGAAGAAGGACTTCTAAGGCTTTGCCATCTGATCTCATAAGCAATACATAACTTTATTTAGAAGTTGTGACTTTTAAAGTTGAACTTACTTTGTTGTATCTGTGCTTTTATTATCTGAAAAGCATCTAAATCCATAAATAATTTTGAAACGTTGGATTCTGGGGATAAGGCCTGTAGCAAAAAGCTGAAGTCAAAGCTGTGCCCTGCATTCTCTTTCTTCAGGAGGAAAGGTAAAGAAATGCGGTGTCTCATCTGTAATGCTAACTGATTTTCACTTGGAAAACACACCACTTGTTGATCTGGCCATGGTCTGGATGCTGGTGTTATTTGACTAAAAGGCAAAACCAAAAACAAACAAAATACAGTGTGAAAGTAAGTGCTCGGAGCCTACTTAGTCCAAACCATCATGACTGGAGAGTAATGTGAACAAGAAGTTTGTAAGATCCAAGAATGCCAAAGTATCTTTTCTTTCTTCATCCATCTGGGAAGTTGTGGCTGGAAGCAGCCGATTGTGGTGGCAGAGACTGAGTGAGAACAAGTGAGAATGAATGACAAATGTAAACCAAGCAACAATAGGAATGGAAAAACATACTGCCCACCTTTCCCTTCTTGACAAAAATTGATCGCTCCCAGTATGTATGTTTTATGAATCATTGGGACAGTGCGTCAGAAGAATTCTGAAGACCAGATGTGCCTTTCTTATTTATAAAATATGCTATGGCCTGCCTGAAAGAATAGAGGCTGTACGGACAAGCCTCAGATTTCTGCCACCTGGTTTCTGAAGAATGGAAAATTCCATATGTGGAAAAAATAAATACCATGACTAAAAAGAGGTACAAAAATACAGTCTAAGTTAAAGCTGTATGCAAGATAATTGTCTGCTTTTAAGAAGTTAAATGCTGATGTAAAACCATATACCATATGCTTTTTCATATTGTACCAAATCATTTGTTCATCTAGTGCAATATCCTGCCTTCAGCAATGGCCAACGATTGCTGCTGGGAAGGCAGAAACACTACATGACATATACAGCTGTAAACATCTGGCACTAAGGAAATATTTTATTACTCAAAGACTACTATCTGCTTTGTCTCCATTTTTGCACGCTCAGCTGCAAATTAAATATTAATACCACCGACCTGTTTTTTCCTACAGCTTTGTCTGACTGATGCATTTCTTTCATCATCCTATCTGCATTCTGAAGAGCAACGATGTTTCCACAACCTGCAACAACACATTATGATTTGCACAAAAGCAGTGTAATTCACTGACCAGTAAACACAATACAAATGCTGTTATTTTTGGACATTAAAATATTAT
>JAVSBS010015008.1:20275-34863 GCA_033124195.1 Coracias cyanogaster | reverse complement strand
CCCCCCCCCCCCGCGGCCCTCGCAAAAGACACGGGGCGGGGAGGCTCGGGCGCTGGGATGCTCAGATGCCAGAATGTTCAGAGGCCGGGATGCTCGGAGGCTGGGAAGCTTGGAGGTCAGGATGCCCGGGGCTCAGGATGCCTGGAGGCTGGGATACTCAGAGGAAGGGATGCTCAGGGGCAGGGATGATTGCAGGCTGGGATGCTCGGAGGCCGGGATGCTTGGAGGCCAGGATGCTCAGAGGCAGGGATTCTTGGAGGAAGATCGGAGGCAGGGATGCTTGGAGGCTGGGAAACTCAGGGGTCATGATGCTCAGGGGCTTAGGATGTTTGGAGGCTGAGATACTCAGAGGCAGGGATGCTCAGAGGCTGGGATGCTCAGGAATCAGGATGCTCAGAGGCAGGATGCTTGAAGACAGGGATTCTTGGAGACTGGGATGCTCAGAGGCTGGGATGCTTGGGTGGTCTGGGATTCTTGGAAGCAGAGATGTTGGAGACCGGGCGCAACAGGCCCCGTTCACCAATATCCCAACTGCTCTACGCAAGGATGAAGCTCATGGGAGCCCGGCGAGGCTGTGGCAGGGCAGGGTCTGGCACCACAGTGGGACTGGTCCCTGGGACTGGGGGCTTTGGGAATCTCATGGAAACCCAGCGTGGTGTGAGAGCCCTCTCTGCACATTGTGCTTTGCCATCTGCAGGAGGTGAAGCACCGGCACAGCTCGGCACGGCTCAGCATCGCGCCGTGGCTGGGGAACGCTCGCCATCGGCGCCAGGACATATCAGAGCAGAAATAGACCCGGAGCCGTCGTCCCCCCCCCCACCGCCCCCTTTTTACTATTATGTCTGAGAAGCGACGTCTCTCCTGTTTGGTTTGGTTTGGTTTTTTTTTTTACGATGATTTAATAGCCTGGTGATGAGGGCTGCCTGGCTGGGATACAACTGAGCTCTGGGCATCGCCAAAAGAAACGGGGGCTATAAAAAGAGGAGGAAGCATCAGTAGCAGCGATGCTGATTGACAGTGAATGAAATGAAGCGGCCAAATTTCATTGGCGTGGTTTGAAATCCCAGGACGATGCGGAGAGCTGATGGCTCCTTTCCTAGGGTTTTGCCAGAGCTAACGTTTGCCTTTCATCCTTATTTAATTCACTGTTTGGAGACTGCCATGGGCTTGGTTTTTTTTTCTTTTTGCGTGTGGCGGTGGTGGTTTAATTGCACGTTTCCCTCCTGGAGGAGATTTTTTTTAATGCATCAGGGTGTGCGTGTGCTGAAATGCAGCTGGGTGTGCAAAGGAGAGGGGCACGGCAGAGGCAGGAGCCTTTCTCACAACACCTCATCCACATCCTTTCCTTGTGGCCTCAGGCCCTTGCTGAGAACTGCCCTTAAATGTTCATGCAATTTATACCCGGGGTGCAGATAATTAAAGGACTCAGGGCTGAGGTTTGATAAAGCATTTGCCTGGAATAGTGGCGTCTATTGGGGCTAAAACTCTGAGCGAACCTGCTGCTGGCTGGCCAGGGGGGGACATGGGCCACATCAGCCGGGCAAGGGTCCCTCAGGAATCCCCCACACTCATCCACCTGCAGGTATCCTTCTTCCAATTACTGAATCTTTGTTGGGAAATAGAGGATGTGAAGGTTGAAAGGGATGAAGCGGCTTTGCACGTGATGCGCTCCAGGAGCATCTCCCTGGGAGGATCTCCCTTTTAGCCCCAGCAGGTCCCTGCCACCAAACAGCAGCGAGTGGCACCTGCGGTGATGTTCCAGCAAGAGGAGACCAAGAGGTGGCAAAAGCACTATTTTCAGAGCCTTCTTTCCCCTCTCAATGGGGAAAGATGCCAAGCTGGCAGGGCTGCAGCTTGGGTCAGCCCCAGTCTCCCCATTTGCCAGCAGCTGAGCCCAGTTTGGCTCATCTCATGGATGGCCTGGGAGAGGCTGAGCTCCGAGCACCAGCCCAGCGAGTGCAGAGGTGGCCGGGAGCAGCCAGCGACACCAGCCAAAAGGATCTGCCTCCCAAATGCCAAGAGCCCTGCTTCTCCCTCGCGGCCAGATTTCCACCCAAATTCCCAGGCTTTTCACTCCAGCTGGAAGAAATTTGGCAAATCCATCAACTGCCTGCAAAGAGGGAGATCTCCCAGGATCAGCGGCTCCCGGAGGGATGGGATGAAGCCCAGCAGCTGCAGAACAAATCCAGGGCAAAGTCCTGAGCAGCAACCAAATCCTGACCCAGGGGGCCGGCGTGTGCCCCCAACTCCCACCCCCAAAAAAAGCAGCCGGCTCCATGTGGTGCAGTAAGAATTACAAGAGTTGAGTAGAGCAAAATTCTTTTTCCAAACCTGGTGGGTGCAATGTCGTGCCCCCAGACCCAGGTTCATTATGAGCTTGGGAAAGGGCTGGGCAGCATCATGGGGGGCTCAGCAGCATTGCTGGGGGTTCGGTAGGATCATGGGGGGCTCGGCAGCATCACGGGAGGCTTGGCAGCATCACTGGGGGCTTGGCAGCATCGCGGGGGCTCAGCAGCGCTGCTGCCTCCCCTCCTCCTCCCACTCTCCAAATATTTGTTTAATGAGGGAATTCCTATCACACATACGTGGGCTCCGGCACTGCAGGGAGAGCAGCTTCCTGAAGCATCCTCAAATATGGGGAAAACCTCCGGAGACAGCTACGAACCCCTCAAAGCACCGATGCCAGGCCTGGCGCCAGGGTGATGGCCACTTACAGCGATGCAAAGCTCCTTTGCATTGGGTTTACAGCTTGTGCTTCCCTCCTGCAGCACCAAGGGCTGTGCTGGACCGAGAGGACAAGGAGCTGCTGTCCCCGAGCGTCACCCATGTCCCCTCCTGCCATCACGACCCATCGGCCACCCTGGCTTCCGGCCCCGAACCAAAGCCCCCGATGCGGCCACTTTGATCTGCGGCTTAATTCCTCCTTCCCATTAATTTCTGATCAGGCTCCGAACGTTCTCACAGAGATGCTGAGATCAAGTGATTAGTTAAGAGACAACCAGGCGGGGAGAACATGAAAGGCAGAAGTTGTGTTTCAGGATGTGAACACCGGTGAGGTGATGTGGGAAGCGGCAGAGCCGTGAGCCAAGAGCTCCCTCTGCTCCCAGAAATCCCTCCACGGCCACAAAAGCACTCACAGCTCCAGGACCTCCCTGTCCTGGCCCTTCCTTAAGGTCCTGCAAACTCAGCACACCTCAGAGGGACAAGAGACCTTTAGGCACAAGCTGCTGCGCAAGGAAATGTTTGCTCCAGGGGATAAGTCGCTGCTCATAAAGCATCAGCCGAGGGTGAAATGATCACCAAAAAACCCCTGAACTGGTTGGTACCTCTTGGTACCCCAACGGCGCATCAGCCCCTGCAACAGCGGAGCCCTCCTGGATGCCAAATGTGCTATAAATCGTCAAATATCTGATTTATTATTTCATCAAAGGCAGCCCAAGGGAAACGGCGGCACTTCTCCCATCGCACAAGCTCCCCCAGGATGGGGGAAAAACGAGGGAGTTTGTATTGAAACCATCGCTTGGGAAGGGAAATAAATAAATGTCAGGCCAGAAAGAGGGACCTGGGAGGGGGAGAGCTCCAGTACCCCAAAGAAAGGGAAAAAGCAAGGAGCAGAAAATGATTATTTCAATTACAATGAAAACGTATTTTATTAGAAAATGTGGATTCGTCTTTGATGCTTGATACCAAGAAAAGCAATATCCAGGAATATAATACCCCATCTCTGCGCAGGGAGAATGAGTTATTAAATCCGAAGATGAATGGCTTGCAGTGCAGCTAACTGCTCCGGTTAAGAGAAAAATAGTTATAAACTTACTCTTTGCCCCAAAACGCATTCCTCCCCCTCATCCCTGGGCCTCGCCTCTCCCCTCTCGCACACCTCGTTTCTATGGCTTATAAAAATTCAGGAGGGGAAATCTTAATAGAAGTAAAAAAAGGTGAATTTAGAGGGTGGTGGGTTGGGTTGGTGGTGGTTTTTTTTTTCCTTTCCTCCTCGTCTCTCCCCCACCTTTAAAAAAAAATAATTAAAAAAAAAAGATACACACGAGGAATAAAAATAACCCACATAGTTCAACAGTGGGGAAGTAGTAGGGATGTAAATGAAGGTGCATTCTTATGTATAGCAGAGCACCCGTGGCAGGGCGACTCGCTCCGCGCCTCTGTTCTGCATGAATAAAGAGGTATAAAAATGTAACGCTAGGAAGAACTCGAATCTGATCCCCGAGATAGTGTTTCACAGAGGCTGGGAAGCAACACGAGCCACCAGCTTTTCTTATTCTTCCCTATTTCTATAAAGAACCATTGAAATGATAATACGCGGGCCCCCCTCCCGGAGCAGGGCCACGAGGAGACTTTTTGTAGCAATAGATACAACCCCCCCAGGTTTAAGGCCGTGGGTGCAAACCCACTGGTGATGGTGGGCTTTGGTCATTTGGGTCTAGGATAGGCTCAGGACCAGGCCACCTGCTCAGGATCAAGCCACTCACTCCATCGAGATGCTCTGGAGACATCGCAAACATTCTCCTCGAGTCCAGCACCGGGTCTCATCAGCCAGACGAGTCCCTTGGCTTCCAAAACCCCTAAGAAACACTGATGCTGGCAGTCACCTGGTGACTCGAGGGGTGTAAAACACGCCGGACACATGGTGCTGACCCACGGGGCATCCCGGGCATCCTCAAACCCCTCGGAAGCCGCAGCTGCCTCTTCTCCCCTCCACACATCAAAGCCAGCGGACTTTTCCCCAGCACTTTTCCCACTCCTTTATCCCCCGATATCCAACACACCCTCCCCAGCAGGATCTCCCGAACCCCCCCCTCCACCCCCAGCATCGCCCGCCTGCCTGGTTCCCCGTTACACAACCCTGCTCGGGAGATCCTACGTGGGCAGACGTGGGCTTTCCTCTGAATTGACAACAGCTCTCGCTGCAGCTCAGCAGAACATGAGCAGCTTACATAAACAGCCCTCCGAGTTACCCTGCGTGTGGGCTGCACGCAGCCGCCCGGGCTGGGGGGGAAGGCGGCTCCCTACCCCCCCACCCCTTTATTATATATATATTTATTTTATTTTATTTTATTTTTCCCCTATAAAACAACCCAAACCCGCACAAGCTTCTCCTTGTGGGGGAAAAGGCAGCGCGGCGCGCGCGAGAGAGAAATGACTCAAGTGTTTTGTAACTTGTCACATTCGAAGCTGCAATTTGGAGGCAGGAAGGAGGGATCCAAAATAAGCGCCCCAACCCCGGCTTGTATAATCGAGATCCCCCTCCCCTCCGCCGGGAAAAAAGGGGGAAATTTCTGCTGTAGGTTGGCAGCTGGAACAGACAGGCGAGCTCAGGGTTGTTCCAGCGCAGGAAGGAGCCCCCAAATTGGGAAGAATTACTCATCTGTGGAAAAGGCTCCAGCGCTGGTGGGGAGGCACCAGGGAAGATGCTGCAGGGGAGGAAGGCTCCCAGGGGTGGCTTCTCCGGATGCCATGGCTCAGTGCCCGGCTGTGAGGCTGAGCTTCCCGGGATACTGAGCTACCTGGGATGCTGAGCTACCCAGGATGTTGCGCGCCCCGGGATGCTGAGCTATCTGGGATGCTGAGTGTCTCGGGATCTCATCCCAAGCAGGAGGTGATGCTAGGGAAGCACAGAGTGGGAAAGCAGGACCGAGCAGGTTTCCCTGTGGATAAGGGACCTGGCGAGGGCTGTGCCTTGGTCTCCTGAAGGGCTTCAAAGCCCTCCAGTGCCAAAATTGAGCCCAGAGCAGGCTTGAGCCCTCCAGACGCTGGAGGTGTGTCAGGAGAGTCTGGGAGAGTCCCACGGGAGGGTTCCAGCAGAGGCAGGTCAGGGTGGGTTTTATGGGGAACACCTCTCCCTTACAGTGCTTCCCTCCCGGCTTTCCCCTTCCTCCCAGCTCAAAGCCACCAGAACCCAGCACTTCATCCGCATGCTCAGCAACTCCCCACAGCCCAGCGAGACCCCCAAGAGCCTGGTTACACCCAGGCCCCTCTGCAAAGAGCGAGGAGGCCGATACCTGCTGGCAACAGCCATGCCCAGCCCACCCCTCTGATTAAACACGACTTCAGACCCCACAAATTCAATTTTCAAGGCACAAGTGCCGGGAGCATCCGCAGGAGCCTGCCTCCTGCTATAAACCCTCCTGCCCAGCCAAACCACCGCTAATTTCTTTTGAAAAAGTCAAGGCAGGTCCTGGGGATGGCAGGAGACACAATAAGTGTGACACGTCGCCTCGGGGCTCATTGATCTGCCATCGACCGTGGTCTCAAATCTGACTTTGAAACCCCAGCCGGGCTTTGGCGTCTGGCTCCGTGTTTTGTGGAGGCAGCGCTTCTTAAGGGGCTCCTCGAAATTAAAGCAGGCAGGGAGTTGAAATGAGGGGAGGACCAAGCTTTGTAGCCTTTTCTTTAGTGTCACCCCAGCTAAGGCTTCTTAAACCCCCAGTGCCCGATGCCCACACACATCGCAGGACAGCACAGGCTGCGGCGGCACCCAGAGCATCCCAGAAAAATCCCAAACATGGGGTGGGGAGAAAAAAAAAAAAAAGAACTATTTTCAATAGATTCATCTGAGCCTACAATGCAGCTTAGCTTCACAACTCAAAGAAAAACTTCTGAAAGTCTCCACTTCTTTATTGCAGACCCTCCCCACGGGCGCATCGCGGCAGATTTCGGGTTAACACGTTAAAAACAAAGCGGTTGCTCTGCCATGGCAGGAACATGCCCATGCAATAAACTGGCATCGCTGAGGCAAAAAATCCTAATTTTTGACCCCTTGGCCATTGCACTCCCCGGGACGTGGCTGATGGGATCCTGTACGGCCCGTGGCACGTCCCGGCTTCGCGCACCAGCTCCAATTTTAACTCAAAACTGGGTGATTCAATACGAAGGATACATCTGCAAAAAGCAACACAATCATCCGGCGGAGTTAAGCCTTGATGGATAGAAGTTTTAATTACCAAACCTTTTCATCCTCCCCCACGCACCAAAAAAAAAAAGTGTATTTTCTGGCATGTTTATTTAATAATAAAATAGGATAAAATTATATGTTAGTGGAATAAGCGCATGGTGTGTGTAAAGTACAAGATGAGCTGAAGTCTGTTTTGTCACCAGAGCTGAAAATATCAGCTCCTTTGATCTCTTTGGCTCCGAAGCAGCTCTAGGAGAGAGCAGCACATTGCATCCAACCCATGGGGGGGTTGGGAGGGGGGACCCCCGCTCCTACCTCTGCACATGCCCCCCGCTCACGCAGGGCACTCGAGATAGGCAGGAGCGGGGGCTGCCAATGTCCCCAGCTCCTGATTTACCCGAAGAGAAGAGCAAGCACCAGCCGGCTGCTTTAATTGCCATGGACAGGGCTAAAGGGTGGTCCTGTCACCCATCAGTATCATTTAGGGCTTGGGAAGCGCCCAAGTCCTACAGGGAACGCCTGCGAGACCTCTGTGTTTATATCAGCCTTCATTTCATTTGGTCCTTAACACCATTGTCAGGTTCTCGTATCCGCTCTCATCCATAACACTCCCTGATGCATCCAATCCCCTGGCACCGGGATACGGGGGCACAGGAGGAACCTTCTGCTCCCAAACCCACCAACGGCAGCAGCTCCAGTGTGTTTGAGACAGCGAAAATCCAAGTTCCTCACTTCCCAACACATAGACGTGAGGAGGTTGAGGTTTCCCCCTTCCAAACCTTCACATCGAAGCCTACAAGTCATTCTCCAGCAGGAAATTTCCCCCCCACATACACACACACCCTCCTTGGAAATTCACAGCCAACCTGCTAATGAGTCTTTGTGAAACTTGTGCCTTCTTACCTCTAATTTTACAGCCTGTTAGGATTTGAGCTCTGTGGACAGCCTCACATTTGGTTTTGAATTATAGGCTGAGTGGCTGTTCTCTCCTATTATTGTGCTGTCAATCTTGTATTAGCACATTATAATATGGTACACTGAATGCATCTGTTCTGTATATCACAAGTCTTAATTGTCATTTGTTGAATCACTTTGTCTTATATGATTGTTAAGCAATTATTTCATCCAAAGCGCCTTAAACTTTGATTACTGTATAGTGTTTACAGGGATCAAAGTGAAATCATCAGCCGCTTCAAACATTGCGCTGCTGAAACAGGCACGAGTGTCTGTCCCGCGCGCCCGCGGATGCCGATACAGAAGCGAGGAGGAGAGCGGGCTTGATGACCTGTAGGTTTTTGCCATCTCCACCTCCCATCCTTCTCTGCCTGAAGCAGAACGTTATTTGTCCAGGATGGTTAAACGTCCAGCAAACGTGTAGGTACTGAAGCAGATGTGAAGTGACATTTCTGCCAAGATTGCTCACGGAAAGAGGCTCTCATTGTGTGTGGCACCAGCTGTCCTAGCGGTCCCCTCCGGTGGGACAAAGGCCTGGCGTGGAATAACACCCCGTGCTTCTCCAGTGCTTCCCATCAAGGGTGCTCTCCTAGGAAGCGTTCCCGCTCCCCAAAAGGCACGGAAAGTAAAGCAGGGCTTTGCTGAGAGGTGGAGGATGGGGCTTACACCCCCAACCAGCCCCACCACACGAACCTCCTCCTCCTCCAGAGCAGAGTTTGCTCAGAGGTGCAGGAGGGGGATTGCATCCCCAACCAGCCCCACCACGCAAACCTCCACCGGAGCAGAGATGGTGGCAGCATCCCAGCCCCTGCGTGGTCCTGCCTGGGAGCAGGTCAGCAGAGGACAGGGCTGATGCAGCGCCGAGAAGCCTGCGACAGATTTTTTTTTTTTTTCCCCTTTGCTTTCACACCCCATGCTCAAGCCCTCAAAGAGGCACTTTGGTAGCTCGCAGGCCTCGCACCAAGCCCTCGGCTCAGAAGTTGCTGGTCCCAGGCGCCGGGGAGCCGCCAGGCTGGCAGCCCTCTGAAGTTGGGGATGTTGGGATGCCACGGCGCGGTCCCAGGGCATGGGAACCCAAACCAGCACCAGCCTCAGCAGGGCAGAAGGGAGGGGTTCGTCACCAGGGGCTTGGGCTAATCCCCGGAATATCTGGCTGACAGCATCAGGAAGGAATGTTGGGCCATTGTTTAAGTAGCCTAGACAGGATTGAGAGAAAAACACGCTGGTGGCTCCTTAACCCCAGACAGTTCCACCAGCCAAGGAGGATACACAAACTGTCAGGAATCTTCTGCTTAAAACCATCTTCTTTAATGAGACTTGAATTTAACCTGAGTGCCACTCAAAAGCCCGCTCTTGCAGCCAGCTGCAAATCACCGCCTGACACAACTAGAGCACATCCCAATTAGGAGATTAAGCAGAACTTCTCCTCCTTTTGTTAAGGGCTAATGAGTTTCCTCATACAAGTAATTTTCCAAATAATGGGCCCCAGACCCTAGAGCACAGAAACCTTTATAAATCAGGACTGTCCCCAACGCGGCCACCAAGCCTTCACAAAGAGGGGCGAGTCAAGGCCAAGGCTGGGACACAAGTGAGTAGACTTATCCATGGACTCCAGGCACAACCCAAGCTCCTGAGAGAGGCTTGTTCTCCTGCTCTTCACCCTGGGCATGGTCACGATCCCCAGTGCCATGGCAGGACACGGCCCTGGCTCTCCAGCCCCAGGGTGCTGGTTCAAGGTTTAGACACCAAGAGAACATGAAGCTGCTGCTGCTGCTTTAAGCCTGATGCAACCCAGGAGAGCATCATCCCATGGGTTACATGGCTGGGGGGGCTTTTCCAGCTGCCTCTTCAGCTCCAGCTCATTCTATGGAAATGGTTTTAAATAGAGTACTATGGCAGATGTAGAATTCTTGAAAGAGGAGAGAAGGTGGTGATCTGTACAGCTGCAGGAAAGTTCTAGTTCACAGAGCCGTGATGTACATGTACACCATCATCTGATATACTCTGATGACCATATGAAAACCTGTCTTCTCAGAGTGGTTTGGACAGGAAACAGTTCTTCCAAAAAATTCAAGCTTTAAAAAGTTCAGTTTGGGGCAGGAACCCTGAGAAAAAGCACTTTATTGCTGAGACAGCTGGCCCCTCAACCAGAAAGCAAGTCCTACCCCTTCTCTGCACCCCAAAGGAGCACCAGCAAAGCCCAAAGAAACCTCTAAGGAAGTTGTCAAACCCCGCGACGAAAACCAATCTGGAAGGGCAGGTAAAAGGTAGTGCCGTAAAGCCCAGCTTGAGAACATCGCGGCAGGTAAATTGCTTTTTAACAAGCAGACAAGTTCTATCAATAGCATCTACCGTATGTTTTTATAAAGTGCAGAAATATGTTTTTAAAAGGCCAGTAAATAAAGTTCCTATCGATTTGATCTCAAGCGTAATCTGTTTTTCTGTCTGCCACCAACAGCGGTAATAAAACAGAATCATGTAACGGCGTCCCGGCTAATGCGACTATACATCACAGCAGGGGCTGCGCGCCCGCCACGATCTATCATCTTCTATTGGGATTGCTTAGCTGCAGAATTTATAAACTTGCCCCAAATTGATGCAATGTCCAATTTTCTTTTCCAATTTATTTTTGGTTGAGCAAAGCAATATTGAGGCAGGACGAGGAGGGCGCATTTCCCGTCTATCCAGATGTTCTCCGCTGCTCCCTCTTCCTCCTCGGCGGGGGAAAGGGCCTGGCAGCAGCTCCTCTGCTGGGGTTTCGGAAGATGCCAATAGATACTTCAAAAGGTTGCATTTGGGGTTTGCTCTATGTCATATCCTTGCAGTGCTACCCAAAGGCGACATGGGATGCTTAGGGAGCGAGTTCTCGGATGCTCAGAGGGTTCTTCCAAGAAGGATCGAGCATCTTCAGCATCACAGGTCTGCATCTCACACCCACCCAGCCCTCCGCAACACCAGGACAGACCAACCAGCTGCTCCACTCCAGCACGGGGCTGGGGGACAGGCTTCCCACCATGGCTGATACATCCATGCCCAGCAATTAGTGGTTTTTAGGGTCCCCAAACCATCAGTGACCAGCCTCCTGTGCCTGGTGATGCAGCTCTCATTCCTTTGCTGGAGGGTGCTGCTCACAGACATAGGAACCAGATTTAATTGCTGCTTTCGTTGCACCAAAGAAGTCGAAGATGGCTTTTTTGGGAAGTGAAACTGCTGTATGATAAAGCTGGCTGCATTGCCTCAGTGTTTAAACTGGATAAGCACCAACAGATATAGAAAAACCCCATAAACACACGTAAGATGGTGGATCCAAGTCCCCGAGGCCAAGCAGTGGTAGATGCCTATCAAAGCCAAGAGCCTTCACCCAAACACATTGACTTTGCCTCCACCAAGGACCACTGAGGCTGCGAGCCGAGACCCTGGTGAAACGTGGCCCCCACCAGACACACCACCAATATCTGGAACA
Source organism: Coracias cyanogaster (assembly GCA_033124195.1). Classification (NCBI taxonomy): domain Eukaryota; kingdom Metazoa; phylum Chordata; class Aves; order Coraciiformes; family Coraciidae; genus Coracias; species Coracias cyanogaster. The sequence goes on along the minus strand of JAVSBS010015008.1, from coordinate 23,536 downwards.
AGGATGGGAAACATCCCGTCCCCCCTCCCCTCAAAAACTGGTAAATATTTCTGGAGATAAACAAACACTCCGCATTTGGCTTTTTTGGTGGTTGTTTTTCTTGAAGAGACGAAGTGTTCCACAGAAAGCAGACACTTCCTACACAAGTTTTCATACTCAAACCCCGAGTTTTTCTGCCACTGATTTTGACAGAAAAAGCATCTCCAGCCCTTTACCCAGCCCAGCCCTCACCGCTCCATCCACGGGCTCAGCAGGGCTGTGGCACCTCACTGTGCTGAGGAGCATCAGGTATTGATGGAGATAACTTCAAAGTGAGGTTTCCCATTCTCACTTGGGAATAAAAAAAGAAATAATTCAAGTTTCCTGACCTTAGAAATCCCATCATAAAGCACATGCCTGCACCCACCTCAGCCCTGGCACAGGATGAGGCAACTCATTCCCACTCACTTTAGGTTCATTCCTGGGAGGGAAAGGTTATCCCAAAGCATCCTTACAGGTTCAGGAGTAGCAAAAAATATACCTGCCTATAGAGGCAATTCAGAGCCAGTTCTCTGGAGATTTAAGGCCGCCCAGCCCCTCGCCCAAACTTAAACCTGCAGTTCGCACCCTGCGAAAGCTGGAAGGCTGCGCGGAGCCGGGGACGTGTTTCTGGCAAAGGCCGGAGGAGAGAATAAAATGCAAACCAAGGGAAGCAGCGGGGCCCGTGTCCTCAGATGCCGTCTCAGCACAAGATGTGCCGAGTTGTCTTGGAAGGAAGCGGTGCCAAACGCGCCAGCGGAGACAAGCCATCAGCCAGCCCCGATGCCAGCCGGAGCCGGGGACCCTCTGCCATGGGCTCGCCAGGGACCTGCCCATCACCCAGTGCCACAGCCGCCGTCCCATCCCAAAATAAACGGCCACAGGTGACATGCAGCCAGCTCCCAAGCCCAGTCTGGGCAGGTTTAGTGGTTTTTGGGTTCACAAAGGCCCTGCCTGCATCCCTCTGGTGCAGCTGGGCAAGGGGCTGGCCTTGTTACCCCCCAAATCCCCCCCATGGCATCGTTCACTGGGCAGAGCAGCGCCCACCAGCATCCCCACAGCCAAGTCCTGTCCCTTCATCCCTTCTCCCTGCCAGAGTTTGCTTTCCAGGACAAGAATAAAAAGAAAAGCAGCTCCTGGGCAGTTTCACACCACGGAATGCAAGCAATAGGGGATTTACGTACAGCACCTTCTGCCAGGGAGGGCTTTTAGGGGAAGAATCAGACATCTTTAAGGGAAAGGTATACCTCAGACCATGTGATCAACAGGGGGAAGAGACTTTCCAGGCGGTGATAAAGCAGCCAGGAAAAAAAAACCCACCTGATTCTTAACACTTCAAGGTAAAGCCGAGACACCCAAGAGGCGAGTTTCTCCCTTATTAACGGCGCCTGAAGCATCCGTGGCTGGGGTCCGTGATGGGGACCCACCTGACAGTTATCAGGGTGCCCTCACCAGGGGTTTGGGGACAAGCTGATGCCACCCACACCCCCCAGCTGGTTGCGGTCCCCAAGCCAGGCAGGTCCCCGCGGGATGCTGGGGATGCGGGATGTCACCCCCGACTACCCAAAAAGCCGCACACCACCGCTTTTCTCCTCCTCCTGCTCTTGCCCAGGGTGTCAGCACTCAGGTGGGGCCCCAGTGCCCGCTCCCAGTGCTCCCAGTGCCCCCTCCCAGTGCTCCCAGTGCCCAGCGGCGCCGGAGCTCGGGAAGTTCAATACTGCCACCTGGCGGCGGCGGGTGGCATCAGCACCCCCCGGGATGGGGATGGGGGGTGGGGAGGGGGGGTCCGAGCATGTCCCGGGGTCCCCCCGTTACCGGTTCCCCCCCCATTCCACCCCCCACCCTGCGAACCCCACAACCCCGGAGCTCAGCAGCGTAATGAGGAGGTTAATTAAGCGGCGAGGGATGAGAAATGGGGGTTTGCTTCCGAAAATTTACAAATGGATTGGGAAAATAATAATAATAAATAATAATAAAACCTACAAACGAGGGGTTTGGCAACAACGTAGCAAAAGGGAAGTTACAATGTAGCAAGAAAAGGCAACAGAACCGCAAAAAAAATGTGAAAAAGAAAAAAGGGGCCACATTGGAGCCCCCCAAAATAGAAATAGTAAAAAGGCCATGCCAAAGTTCCCCCAAAAATAAAAGAAAAGGGGCCACACTAGAGCCCTTGCCTACCCAAAAATAGAACAAAAAAAGGGCCACACCAGAGCCCTTTCAAAAAAGGAAGAAAAACTAAAAAGGCTCACACAGGAGCCTCCCAAAATAGAAGAAAAAGGGCTGCAGCAGAGCCCCCCCAAAATAAAGGGAGTTTCATTCTACCTCCAGCTCAGCCTCCAGCCAAAGCCCTGGAGAAGCTCAGAAAGTCACCCCGATGTCAGGCAACAGCCCGACAAGCACAACCCGAGGAGCTGATGGCACCTTGGTGGTGGGACAGGGCTGCAAAGCCACACACGGCACCAGGCGAGCAGCTCCTGGGCCATGCCCAGCACCCACAGCAGGGCTGCTGGGTGGCCCCAGGGTGCTGGGTGGCCCCAGGGTGCTGGGTGGCCCCACCTGGCCCAGCTCCCAGCCACAGTGTCACCACCAGGCTCAAAGTTCAAGTGCACGCGTGTGTGTAGCGTTCCTTCCCTAGGGAATTCCTGCCCTTGGACCCAACGACACCTTTCATTAACCTGGAGACGCGGCTCTGGACTCACCTTCTCAGCCCGGGGGTAGCGAACACGGGGGCTGCCCCACTCCCTGCTGAGCCGCCAGCGGTACTGGTGGCACTGGGGGATGTACGTGCAGCCCACGTCGTCCAGCTCTGGGTAGATAATTTCTAAGCCACCTCTGAGGAGACAAGAGAGTGTAGGGTGAGACCACTTCCCAGCCAGGCTTGAGCCGAGGTTGTGACGATGGGAGGGAGATGCAGGATCCAACCTGCTGTCACCAAAGGTGCTGGGCACCTTGTACACCAGGAGAAGCACCTTCCCCTGCTGTAACAACACCATGGGGTCTGCTCCTGCTCCCAAACAAGGCTTTAAACTTCCATTGTGGCTCAGTACGCTTTAAGTTGTTCCCAGTGTTTTCCACAGGTTTTAAAAAATCATGGCCTGTATGGGTTAATCATAGAATGGTTTTGGTTGGAAGAGACCTTTAAGATCATGGAGTCCAACCATTAACACAGCGCTGCCAGGGCACCACTAACCCCTGGCCCTCAGCACCACATCTCCACGGCTTGGAAACCCCTCCAGGGATGGG
>JAVSBS010015008.1:0-15973 GCA_033124195.1 Coracias cyanogaster | reverse complement strand
CTCAGAGGTTCCCAGCTTCCAGCAGAAACCAATGTTTGGGAAGAAAATTTCCAAAGGGTACCAAGTCCATCCTCTGGTTTTTGGATAGATTCATTTGGATAATCAGATGAGAGAAGCAACAAGGTGAAGCCCAAGGAAGCAAAGTGCTGCCCACATGTGCTGCAGGCCCACCACCATTCATTGGGAAGAGAAAAATGCAATATTTATTTCCAGAAAACCAAGGCAGGACCGAAACTCTCTAGAGAGCCTTTCCCAGCTGGCAAAGCCAAGACATAGGTAAGGAAATAATCACTTTATTAATATTAGAGATGAAAAGGCTCTTAAAAGGGAACTACCTTAAGGCAGGGAAGGAAGGGAGAAGTTTGTGGCTTGCTTTAAAACTGCAACAAAGCACATGTGAAAGCCAAATCATCTGAGCTGGGAGCCAAGTTCCACATCAGCTGGTCCACGGGGCCACAAAACTGGTGCCTGCAGAGGAAGCAGCAGCTCTTCTGGGTGCCACTGAGCCCCTAGCCCTCCTTTGCAGCCCACTTCTTGCCACTCCCGTAGTCCTATAAGCTGCTGCCAAGGTCCCAAAATATTTGCCAGGGAGCACCAAGAGCATTAGGACAGCTCAATGACAACAACCAAAAAAAAATAAAAGTATTTCAAGGCCACCCATGGACCTCAGCTGACCCCAAGAAGGTTCCCCAGAGTTTTCTCACATGAGCAAAACCTCCAGCTCCGGTGCAGTTTTACTTAATGCTGGGCTTTAACGCAAAACAAGTGTTTCCAGAATTTGATGGGTAAATGTTTGTAAGAGGCTGGCTTTTTACTCTGACACCAGCCAAAAACATATTGTCTGCAAGCTTTGGAATTTCCCACCCAAGCCGCCAGCTTCCTGTTGATTTTAGTTTAAGATTAACCCATGCCGTTTACAGTCCACTTCATTTCTTCTGGCTTCACCCAGCCCTAAGTCCCTACGCCTTAAAAAAGCGATTTTATTTCATCCAAGTTTACCACCGTCCCATTTCACTAAGGGGCCTGGGGTCTCCCCAGACATTAATTGCCAGGGGAGGGCAGAGCGGGGAGGTGTCCAGGGCTTGAATTTCCCCAGTCCCGTGACACAGGAAGCCTGAGACTCTGGTGTTTTTTTCCTGCCAGTTTGTTACAGGCTGCAGCAAAGTTTGAGCTCACTGCTAAAGTCCATTAAAAACTCAGTTCCTTTCTTGTCACCGAGCCAAGACTGTTGCTTTGCTCTAATGCTCAAGATAAGGGTTTATTTTGCTTTAAATAAGCAAAGGCAAAAAATGGCTCCTTGCGCTCCCACCCAAGACCCCCAAGCGTTAGTCCAGCCCCGCTGCTGCAGAAAGAGCTCAGCTCTTCCTTCTTTTCGGTATTTTCCTCCACTTTGGGCTCTTCTCTGCCTCAGTTTCCCCAAAGCACCAGAGAAGCTCATAGAAACCAATTCCTACAGTCTGAACAACAGCTGAAAAAAGTATCAGCACCGTTGATACCCACCAGCAAGACTGCAGGAAGCAAAGGGCTTGGCAGAGCCTTGGCACCCAGGGGAATTCCCTCAATCCTTGTCTTGCAGGAAGCCCATTTCTCAGACTTTTTTTCTTCCCCCCTAGCAATCAGCAAAGGAAACAGAAAACCACATCCTCTCTCCCCATTCAGAACCTGCTGCACGTCCTGCCATGCCCTGGCCACACTGTGCCTCTTATCTCACCTCTTCATTGCCTCTCCTCACTTTTCCCTCTTTGCTTGGCTAACAATTTCATTCCTGGCTTCAGCTGAGCGACCACAAGGTCGTCTTCACCTTGCCCCAGCCAACCCACAGGGCAAGAGCTTTGTGAATTCAACCACTTGTCCCAGAACATGCCATAAACTCACACCCGTGCTGGTTAGCAGGGCCAAGCCTCCTTTCTTGAGCAATTTTAAGGTTCTGGGAAGAGTTAAGTGGATTTAAGGGATGTGACAGTCCTGTTTGGCTCAGGTGGTCTCCAGTTTTCCTGGGTTTGCCTAGTTCCACGTAAGGATCAGGAGTTGAAGAGCCAGGTTGTCCCTGCAGCAAACAAAGCTGCCCTTGGCTGCCCAGCAGCAGCACCAGCCCTTGTGTTACCAGAACAAGAGGAGTCTGAACCTGCTTGGAGGAGCTGGACATCACCAGCTCGGTCATACCAGTGTGAGAGTTCAGTAGCTGAGCCTCTATTTCTGTGTCTCTACAGCACTAATAAGATGCTGGGGCAAAACCCAGAGCTCTGTGCTTTTATTCACCCCTCCCAACACCCTCCTAACCCCAGGAGACTCCAGGAACCTGCAGAAAAACAGCAGAGCTTTGCATTTTGCAAAATGCTGCATCCAGACCCGTGGTGCAGCCCAAGAGATCAACTGAGGAGGATTTTTGGCTTTTCTCTTCCTACCGGCCAAGGCCTCGCATCTGAACTCCCACCTCTGCCTGCTCCCTTTTCCTAGCCGGCAGCTGTGTCCAGCCAAGCCGGATTAAACCCTGCCGCTGTCACCACCAGCCCTGGAGAAAGTCCTGAGTGACTGAGGGAGGGTCAGAGCCCCAAAAGGGGGTTTGGACCTGCAGCATCCCCTCCTCCTTCAGCACCCTCTGAGCAGGAATCTCTATGAGATCAGGGAGGGGATGCGTGATGCTTTTTGCCCTTTGAAGTTGCTGGCACCTCTGCAGGCTCCTGCGCTCGCATCCCAACAGAAGATGCGGCACAAACTGAGCACCAGAGCAGACCCAGGGCTGCTGGGAGCCCCCTGAGCATCAGCCCCTCACCCGCTGCCTTAGCTGGGCATCGCAGGAGCACTCAGGAGAGGAGGAATATTCAATATTTGCCAGGCAATGAGCACACAGCTGGGTGTCATCACCCAAGCCTGGCAGCAGCGCACAGGGATCACCCCCTTCTCCTGCCAGCCTGGTCCCAGCCCAGCTCTCAGCTCCAGCAGCACGGCAAGCAGGAACATGTTTCAGCCCTGGCAGCATCTGACACTGCCCTGAGCCCAAGCACTCGCCTCATCTCGCCCGTGCAGCACATAGAACACACCAGCACCTTCACCCATGAGCTTTGCACAGCTCAGGGACAGGGCCACCCACCTCCGTGCCCCATCCCAAGCCCCTGGGTGCTCATCCCATCCTCTCCCAGAGCTGCATCTGGCACCTCAGAGCCAGCTGGCACGTTCTGGGGTGGCTGCGGTGTGTACGGCAGCTTCAGGAGCAGAGCCCAGGGGAGGTGACCTTGGTGGCCAGCATCGCTGGGAGCCGGCCAGTTGCACGCTGGACGTGCAGCGTTGCACAACCACACCTGCCAGAGCCCACCCCACCACGGCAGGCACCTTGTGACTGCTCCTGCCGGAGCTGCAGCACTTGCTGGGGAAGGTCTTCTATTTTGGGAAAGAATGTTTTCATTTGGCCTATATTAAGCGCATACATTTCGCAGTCACAAGGCAGGCGCAGAGCTGTGCAGGAGCCTCCTCTCTCCTCCAGCAGCTCCGCAGCCTGGCAGATCCCAGATCCCAGCGGTGCTGGCACACAGGCAGCCGAGGCAGGATGCTGCCTAATGCAATTGGCTCCCATTTGCATCCCTCCAAGAAGCTGCTGCTCAGCACCTCTTGAACTTTCTGGCTCAAGCTCCAGCATTAAGGACCCTCCCACGCTCCCCAAGACAGGGGAAGCCACCGAGCATCGCTGCAAACACCAACACGCAGCGCAGCGTGGAGGTGAAGCATTGAGAAACCCTCAGGTGTGGCCTCTGCTCAACCCACCACCCGTGCTCCCCAGGGATGCTGCGTGGGCAGGGTATGGCACCGGGAATGGGTTATGGAGGGGTCACCCTGTACACAACCTCCCCCAGCCAGGCGCTTTCACCTTTCTCCATCCTTCTCCCCGTTGTTCTCCTGGACATTGCACCCTGGCAAGAAGATGCGTCCCTGCCCCGTGCCTCGTGGATGCCCTAATTGTGATGACAGCCCTTTAGGGATGACAGCAAAAAAATAAACAAACACCCATTGCCGGTCCTTGCCATCTCACCCGGCCGGGCTGGGTGATGCTCGTGGGAAAGCCCTGCGGCAGCGGGTTAATGAGGAGCTGGGGATGAGGAAGAAGCATCCTCTGCTCTGACTCAGGGCGGGCTGAGCCCAGCCGCACAAGTCACCCCATCAAGGTGTGACAGGGCTGGCAGGACCCCGCTGCTTCACCCACCCGCTGCCCACCCTGCTGCTCCCTGCAGCCAGCCGGGCACGGGGACCTACGTGGAATTTAGGCTGGCTGAGCAGGGATGTCTATAAATAGCACCGTTTCAGATTCAGCCTGCGCGTGGCTCTTCCCTTCAGCCCCCAGTTTATTTTGTCCCTCTTCCAGCAGCTCTCTGCAGCCCGGGATGAAGGGGAGCACAGGCGGGACCAGGGTTAAGTCGCACAGATGAACCAGGGAGACAGACGAGTTAAATGGGTCCAAATCCCCCCATCAATGCACTTATACCAGATTAACCTTTGCATCAATACACTACCAAATCACACTAAACTGGCTTAACCCTTCCTTAAATGGGTTTAACTGGTCTGCCCCATGGGGCTCGTAAAGGTTTAATGAGCTCAGCTGCATCTCAGCAACGCTGGTTTCCTGGGCCCCCCAGAGCTGGTTTGGGGGCTGGAAGGAGGCAAGGATACTTTCCATGGGTAGAGGTAACCCCTGAGCATGGGTATGTTTTCCAGCAGGCTTTTCCAGCTCCCCCTTCCCCAAGCATTCACCCCCAGACCCTTGGCACCCTGGCTCTGAAGGTGACCCCTTTTTACTGCTCCCCCCACACTGACAGGGCTACCAGAGCCCTGCCCTCACCCCTCCACAAACCAAACAGCTTCAAAACAAGAAGGAAAACAAACAGACACCCCCAAAACACAGCAAGCCAGCCAGGTACCCCCCCCCTCTTTTCCACCTACCCCTCTTTACACCACCAGTATCCCCAGTTTGCAGCAGCAGAGGAGCCAGCACAGAGGGGAGCTGTGCCCAGGCAGGTCTGGCAGAGCCCCAGCCCTAAGACCAGCTCCTTGGCAGGGCTGAGCCCTGGAGCTGGCTCAGAGGCTGGGCGGGGGGCAGTTTGCAAAGGCCAGGGCTGGCACCCCCCCAGAGTGACCCTCGCAGCTGGGACACAAGCCCACACCACAGCTTGCAGAGGTCAAAGCCATTTGCAGGATGCTCCAGGTCACAGCAGCAGCAAAGCAGGCATTGCTCTGAGCAGGGAACCTCTTCCTTGCTCTGTGACCCAGGAAAATCGGAGCCTTTTTAGTACCTGCCACAAAACCAGGCATAAACCCCCCACAACCTCCCTTTCTTGCTTAGCTCAGGCCAGAGCAAAGGCTCTTCCTCCCGTGAGAACATACTCGGGGCGTGAGTAAGCCCCGGTGCCAGGCACGCAGAGGTGCCCGGGGCACAACAGCAGCATCTCAATTAGAAGGTGAGGCAAGAGCTGTCCCAGCAAAAAACCACCGTGCATGTGCCGAGCGGCACGTTCCGGCCTGTTATCAGCTAAATCAGTACCTGCAGAGAGCATTCTCCAGAGGTACTCCAGTCCTCCAAGAAAAGCAGAGCTGGGGCAAGACCTGAGGCTCCTCCTGGCTCTTTTTAAGCCCCACAGACACCTGCTGCCCATCAGCCCATTAGCAGCTCCCTCCTTTCCCATTGACTCACCAGCTGGTCCCACTGATTCACCTCTTCCAATCATCTCTCCTTCCCGTGGCCCATGGCCATGTCCCCTGGTCCCTTGGTTCCCATTGACTCACCGCTGCTCATCCAAAGCTCACCCTCCTCTTTCCATTCCCATGTTGGTCACTTTGAGTCCCCCTGCCCGGGTACCTGCCGTCCTCCTCACCAGCACCACACCAGCAGCATCCCAGATGAGCAGCAAGGAGCCATCCCAGTGAGGAACCCCCAGCCCGGGCAGCTCATGGCTCCCAAAAGCACCTTCCAACCTGTGCAGAAGTGCCATTGCCAAGCCCCAAGGCTGCAGGGAGACCCTTTTTCAGGGACAAAGGATTCCCCCCCTCCATTTCTCACCCTGGCTGGCATCTTCTGCTGTGTTTCCTTCCACGGACCGTGGCAGAAATAATCAACAATGTGCAAAATGTAGGTGTAATCAACGTCTCTAACAAATTCCATCACGCTCCCCATCCATCCCTCCATCCAGGTTCATTTTCTCCAGCCACAATACGGGAAGCACTGAGGAACGAACCTGAAAGGCTTTGGAAGCGTAGGGAAAGGGGGTTTTGGGGAGCGGGGAGACGCAGGCCCCGGCGCGTGCCGTGCCGCCAGCGCACCCAGAGCCAGCCTTGCCGAGCTCCGAGTGGAAAATTCCTCTCCGTTGAGTGTGGATTGTGGTTCAACAGGTTTTTAGTCCCGGCCCCTTTATTTATGTCGGTACAAAAACTCATCCCTAGGGCATTTGTTTGGGTCACATGGGCGAGCGTATAAAAATGGGTCCTACCTGTCCAGGCCAGTTAGCACCTCGGGAAAGCAAAGCTGCTGGACCGGAGCTGTAGGACAGTGCAGAGCCGGAGCACACAGGTAACCACCATGGCTTCCCGGAGCAAATTGATCCCCTATTTTTTCCCCAGGGATTTGCCAGCACTGGCCCCGGTAGCAGCGATGGGTTATGGCGAGGCTGAGGGCTCTTCCTTCACTTTGGGGAGATGCAAAGGGGTGTGAGGGTTGATGGTTTGGAAATGGGTTGGTGGGCTGCATGGGGATGGAGGAGTTTCGTGCCACGGGAGTAGCTTTAAGTGCTGCTGTGCCGTTCCCAGCCCTGCTGGAAGACCCTCTGGAGCGGGTGATGCTCTCAGCTCTTCATTCCCTCACTGCCCCTCTGCTCCCCTTCAAGCTGTGGAGAACTGGGCTGTCAGTCCCCGAAGGGTCTCTGCAGGGTGTGCTGGTGGTGATCAGGGTTTAACCAGTAGCCCGTGGCCAGCACGGGCAAGGAGGAGAACACTCGGGCAGAGCCACGTGCGAGAAGACTCCCAATTGTGGGGGCGAAGAGCCTTCGCAGCGTGGGACGGATGCTGTCCCACGGGAACCGAGCGGATCAGAGCCGTGACTCTCTGTGGCTGCTATTTGCTGCCTCAATAAGGGGTGTTGATGTCTCCTGGCAGGTCGTCAGGACATCCCTGCAGCCACCGAACGCTGCCGTCACCTCCCTGCCCGCCTCGCTGGTGGGCTCCCGCTGCCTGCAGACACTTGGCAGGGCCACGGGCAGCGTTTGGCCGGGGGCCGTTGGGGTAGGAAGTGGTTTTGAGGCGCGGGTGTTGTTGCACAAGCAAGGGCACGAGGCACGGCCGCTCTCCTGCAGGCCGGGTCTTGCGGCCAAGCTCTGCGGTGGGGAAAGGGGGTGATGCTCCTGCTCACCCACCCAGGAGCTTCTGCCGCCAGTGCTGGCTGCCTGACACCCCCGTACCCTCTCTTTTCATAGAATGTGGAAAGGTTGGGTTGGAAGAGACCTCAAAGATCCTCCAGTTCCAACCCCCTGCCATGGCAGGGACACCTCCCACTAGACCAGGTTGCTCCAGGCCCCATCCATCCTGCCCTTGAACACCTCCAGGGATGGAGCATCCACAGCTTCCCTGGGCAACCTGTGCCACGGTCTCACCACCCTCAGAGTGAAGAATTTCTTCTCATTTTCCTGCCTTTCAAGCTTCCACCACCACCAAGACAGACCCAGGCATCTCCTCCACTCCCTCCCTCACCCCCTCAGGTCCTGCTGGGGGGGCTCTGGAACCCCAGAAGTTTTCTCCCCACCCAGCTTTGCCTCTTCCCCTTCCTCTGCTCCCCGTCCCTACTGGAGACAGTTGCTTAGAAACAGACTCCTTGTTCTTTGATTTTTTAGGTTTTTCTTTTTTTAATGTGGAGAGATGCAGGCCCCCACCGAGCCCCCCCCAGGCCCCACACCAAGCTCTGTGCCAGGTCCTGGCTGCAGCCAGACCCACTCAGAAGACCCAAGAAGGTCCCACTTCCCCGCTTCTCGTTGAGCATGGGTGCCCATCGCTGACACCACCCCCCGCACCCACAGCAGCTCCCCGGGGTGCGACGTGAGAATTAATTCCTTGGATCTGTTCGCTCGGGGGGGATGATTTTCTGCTGAAAAGCCCAGGCTTGTTGGCAACGCCATCAGCCTATTTTTTTGCCCTGCTCTGCCTAGCAAGAGAACCAGGAGGAAAGGGAAACAGAGAAGCCACAGGATGCACCGTTACAAGAGGAACTTTCCCCAAATAGAAGCTTTTCACAGTTTTTTCACGAGGCGTCAGCAGCGTCTTAATACTGTATGAAGCTGTGAATACTGCATGAAGCAGCCTGCCGTGGGGAGCCTGTCAATGTTCCAGGCTGCAGCTGCAGCTCTCCTGAAAACTTGGGACCAAAACCTGGCTGGGGTGGTGGGGGAAGCATCCCGACCAGCATCCTTAGCTGCCATCTCATATCAGCAGCGCTTTCTGCACCAAATCCAGCCATAAATCCAATGCACGGCAGCTGGAGGGTGCAGAAATCCTACACGCCTGGACCCAGACCTTGAATTTTGCCCTGACCCACTTTCTAGCTGTGAAAGATCTGGCTGGAGAGCCCCAGATGTTCGTTAAGCTCCGCGCCGGGGTAAAGGGAGGGATGCTTTGCTTGTGTAATGCGTTGCCTTTTATACATGGCTCCTTCTGGGTTTAAATATTTATAAACAGAGTGATGAATCCCTGAAATTCTGCAGTGGTATCGCTGGCAGCATGAGTTATCACCCGTGGTGTATCAGGTGGCTCTGGGTTGGGGCTGGGAGGTGGGATCCAGGCATGTAGCTGGGTCGTAACACACGTATGCAGTGAATTTCCAGAGCACCCCAATCTCCTGGCTTGGAGATAGCTCTGGCAGGAGAGGGGATGGAAGGTGCAAAAATGCTCTTTTTTACTGCTTTTGCCCTTTCCCTCTGGTATCGGCTGTTTCCTGGACTCTCCTTCCCAGGTCTCCCCACCAGAGTGGTGGCACATCCCATTGTGCCATCTCCAGCAGCACAGGGTCCCTTTTGTCCCCATTGTTCCCCTGTAGCAGTCATGTTGGGTTTTGCAAAGTGCTGGTTGGAGACCGCTCTAACTGGGTCCAAACGGATATAGAGCCAGTAAAACCCATTTGTCTCAGCTGCAGACTGGAGGTTGAACCCTCCCAGTCCTGCTGATGGGACTGGGGAGCCCACGTGGGTGCCTGGAGCAGCTGCCCTGAGCAAGGACACCCCTTGTAGCACCACTGAGAAGAAAAGCTGCAGGATCTGGGGCTTCCAGAGGCAGCAAAATGAAGGGGTGACCCTAATTACTCCTCCTGGGTGGATCCGGGGAAGGACCCAACACTGTGGTGGGGCTCTGAAAGCCTCTCTCCAGCAAAAGCCAGGTGGTTGCTGGTTTTACCAGGAGTGAAGCCCAGGCTGGACTCTGATCCAGCCTGACTTGTGGAGACATCATTGATTGGTGGCAGGAGGAGGAGGAGAGAGAGTCCTGCTGCCCTGCCATGCTCCAGAGCTCACAGAAGGGAGCGTTGCCCAAAGCAGCCATGCTGGTGGGCTTGGCAGTCTGCTGGCCACCCCAGGAACCAGGCACTGCTCGGGGCACTTAGCCCAAGGATAAGGTGCTTGGAGCGAGGGGTGGGTGCTGGGGGACCCCTGGACCACGCTGGGCAGCCCCTGGGACCAAGGGGAGGCTGCCATGGAGAAACTCAGAGCAGGACTTGAGTGAAATGCAGGGCTTCAGGAAACAGCCTCAGGTTGCACCAGGGGAGGTTGAGGTTGGACATGAGGAACAATTTCTTCCTCAAAAGGGCTGTGAAGGGCTGTGCCAGGCTGGGCAGGGCAGTGGTGGAGTCCCCAGCCCTGGCAGAGTTTCCAAGCCATGGAGATGTGGAGCTGAGGGACATGGGTTAGTGGTGCCCTGGCAGTGCTGGGGGAGCAACTGGACTTGATGATCTTAGATGTCTTTTCCAATCCAAACAATTCTGTGATTCTATGAAATGTGCGTCACGGATGGCAGGACCTCCGCACCAACTGTACCGCTCTACAGATCCTCCTGGTCTGTGCTGCTGACTGCTATAGACAAAAGCCAGTGATGTGTGTGGGTGAACTGACCATTTTTCACTCCAGAGAAAGGGCAAAGCCTGGAGGCAGATACAGTTTCAGTGATCAGAAGCACTTGAATCCAGCGCCAGCTCTGGCAGCATCGTTGGCGGCTGGGGCAGGGAGGGCTGTGCTCAGCTGCGGCCGTGCTTCTCCTCTGCTCTCCCCAGAAGGCTGCCTTGCAGCAGAGGAGCTTTGCTGGGATCTCATCACATGCTGTTACGACTTTTATAGTCAGCAGTAAATAGAAACATCATGATCTTGAGCACCAAGGAAATGATCTTCAAAGAACTTCCTTGGCTGATGTCCTATTTGTGTGCCAAGATCCCTCTGGAACCTCCTGCTTTTTGCTGAGTTTCCCAATTACTTGGGCTCTGCCTTGAAATCCTTTTCATAAATTATAGTCACACACAAGAACGAGTTAAGGAAAATCTCCTCAGCGTTGGTTTGTTGTCGCTGTAAACTAAGAAGAGAGCAATGCAGCAGTTGGAACAATTTAAAAAAGCTTGTCTCGGTTTTGGATTCGAGTTAACGAGACCAAGAAGAAGAACACAGATCTTCCAAAAGCTCTTGGAGATCCTCAGGAGGGGGCTGTCAGTTCGGTAGTAAACCACAGCCAAGTCACGTCACCATGTGGCACAAAACTCCCGTAAAAATAGCGCTCTGCTAGAGCTTGTTTTCACCAATTCTCTCACATTTACTATCATCCTGATTAAAAATAAACTCGAATATTTTATGACTGATACCAGGGCTCCACTCCTAAACACGGGGATTTGTTACCTCTTTTGGGAAAAGGCCATAAGGCAGTAGCTGTTTCTGGAATCCTCGTCTTGATACAGGAGTGCTGCCTCAGTCTCCGTCAATATGAAGCCCGTGTAGGTATGAGTATAGACTCCTACATATTGTGCAGGCCTCCTTTATATTTAAATATTTAAAAAATAAATCTAATTTGGGATGGGTGAGCCTAATCAACACTTTCAGGCAGCTGAAGTTGTATATCTGTAAAATGTGTCTAATTTTAAGTGCATCACTCAAATGTACACTGTTTACTAAGTAAATCTACAAATAATTCTGCTTCTTGTTACTAAGTTTTAAAGAAGCCCCAAGGCCCTAGTAATTGGTTGAAAGGCAGCAGGAAATTAAGTCACCATGGACCACATTCCCCCCATCATTTGTGTTGCTAATGTGAACAACTAAGGATGACGCACCTTCACTTCATAACACTCTTCCCTGTATATTGCTTAATTCATACATTTCTTGGCTGCAGAACTCTGTGCGGAGTAATAATATGATAAGGATATACAAGTAGAGCGATGGAAGCAAGCAGATGAAGGGAATGATAGCATCGTGCTGCAAGGTCGTGTCTCTGAGGTCTCAGATAATGTGGAAAGATCTGAAATACCGAAGAATTTGAAGGCTGAAGGCGAGAGAAAGCATCAGCCCTTGCCGAGCATGGGAACAAAAAGCTTGTGTGGAGGTACTCAAATGTGAAGATGAAAGGAGGTGGGACACGTGCTCTGTGGGGAGATGGAAGGTGGGCAGGAAAAGACCGGCTCGGTGCCAGGCACTGGAGTGCCACCTCGGAGCAGCCAAAGCTGGAGGCTTCAGAACGCTGGAGCGGTGCTTTAGTTGTGTCAAGGTCTTTTATTGTTTTTCCAGCTCTTGGTATAGTCCCGTGGTGGATGAAGCCCTTTCAGGAGAGGTATGTAATATTTCATACTGCTGAATGTTTGTAAGAGCCCCAAGGGCTGTTTTTCTTATGCAGATGATCTGCTGGGATTGGTCTGGAGGATTTCTGCAATGTTATTCCTGACTTTAAAATGTCTGGAAAAATTGAGGCCAACATATGCTGGGATTTGCATATTATTTTTTTTTCCTGTTTGGATTATTGCTTCACTAGACTAAGAAAATAATATCTATAAATCCTTCTCTTTCATGGAGAGTAGTGTACAGAATAGCTCTGGTGCAGATGGGGAGCGAAGGACGGGGTGAAATACTGAAGTCCTGATAGGTTTTGCTGTTGTACTTATCTTTTTTTTAAATACAATTTAACAAAGATCTTGTTTTTCCAAGTTTAATCGCCACTCATCTTCAAATGGGGCTTAAAAGGGAGATAATCCTGTTCTAGTCCCAAGACAATAGGACTGTGGACTCTAAATGCAATGGGACTTTAAAAAATAGACTCTCATGAGTTGACTTTTATGAGCAAGATGTGCTTGCTTAGTCTGAAACAGGATTGATTGTGTCACTGAAGGTTCATTTTCTTTGTTCAGATTCCTTTTCCAAAGCCAATTCAAGATCCCAAGTTTCAAAAATCACTGGAAAGGTTCTGGCAAGTCACTCGGACACTTTTCCCTGAAGTAACATAATCTCTCTAATAAGAGCTTCCCAGAAGCGTGAACTGCCACAATTACTTAGATACCAAAAAACTTCCTTTAGAAAGCGTTACCATCTCCCTTGTTCTTGTAGCTTCTTGTGAGGGCAAGCTCTGAAATGGAGATGACGCCGCTGCTCTTGACTGAGGCCTCGGTGCCTCGGCTCTGGCCTCCTCTGCCCGTCTCACCCGAGCTGAGCTTGCGGAGTTTCTCCGGCGCGTTTGCGCAGAAGGGTCAGTACGCGAGGCCCTTGCCTTCCCCGCTCTCCTTGTCTCCCACCACATCGCTCCCATCACACCGTCTAGTCTCTCCTTTGAGCTGGCCAAGTCCGAATTAGTATTTACCTCCCTCTCCTGTTATTTTCCTGGTTTTCTCCTGTATCTGCTCGCTGTTTGCTTTCACTTCTTTTTCTGTCTCATCTTTCTTCTTCTGTTGTTATTGGTGTGGGGAAATAAAGCTGAGGGAAGATCTCCGTCCAGGAGGTGTGTGATCATCCCAGTGTCGTCCAGCGCCATGTTCTGCGGCCTGTTCCAGCAGGATCGGATCCGTGGTCTTAAAGCTTCAGCCTTGAAGTTCATAGCTGTGTATTTGTGAGGACAGGCATTTTGAAGGCCATGTAAGGCTGCTTTCTTTAAAGAACAGGAAGAAAGAGTGTGGGAGAGGCTACGGTGCATGGGCAGATGAGTGTGAGTTTGCCAAGTACGTCCGCTGTGTCTGGGGCCCATCCAGCAGCATGATCCAGGCTGGTCTCTGGGTGGCTTGCAACCCTCGTATCGTGCTGGTAGAGGTTCTTTGGCATGCCCGGAGTCTGTCCTATTGCAGAATAAACCTCCAACCCTTGAATTTCTTGCAGCATTTTGCAAGGAACTGGTCCAGTGATTAGAGCAGCAAGTGGTACGTGATCCGTGGATGCTGCTGCTAGGGATGTTAGTGTAAACTGTTTGATTTGATTGGGCTGCGCTTCACTTCTCAGTAACTGTCTGCCTTTTTCTTCCCAATAAATTAGAAACTGTGTCAGGATTGCTGCTGCCTTTTTTTTTTTTTCCCCTGAAGGCGGCAATATTAACTATATTAGTTGCATCTTCTGCTATATCAAGTTTCCCCCATTATAAAAAAGGAGGTATTTAAATTAAAACGTCATTTATTTGGGCTTTAAAATAACTGTTTATATACTTTGCTTGTCATCATTGACATGAATTTCTTACATAAAATAAGATTCTCACAAAGAGATCTTTCTTGAGAAGAACCGGTGAACCTGGGTGAGTGAGAATGTGGATGGCCACCCAAGTTCAGGAGGTGTGAGGTTCTTCCTGGGCTTTTTTGGCTACATCAGTGGGAAGGATTTACCTTGTGTTCAGAAATGCTGTGTGGCTGGTTAGCAGTGTCTCCTTAGATATTCATAAGGGGTGCTTTGTCTGACTATAACCCTTCAGATCGTTTTCATACCTTGAAGTTGCTTTCCCCACCCATGCACGTCCTGGTCCCTCTCCTAACGCTTGGTTCGTTTCCGTAGCAGTCATACAGGCTCCCGCATGCTGGACCAGGAAACCAGCAGATCTTGTCCGCAGTCCTGCTGCTTTTTAATATATATATTTTTTTTCCTTTCCCTAAACTTACAAGGACTCATTAAATGCAAAATAACCTTTAGAGGCAGCAAGGGAGTCTATCAGGCATCCAACAACTGTACATTTATTCAGTTGGAGGCTAAATTCTCCAAATGATTACAGTCCATGCTAGTCAGTTTTATTCCCAATTACTGCCAAAAAACCTATTTATAGGATGGTTGCTCCCAATCAAGGAAGAGATGAAACGTCAGGAAATGTAAAAGAGTGGAGGACAACAGTGGAGATGCACTGATAATTAATGCCTGAAGGGAAAGCAATTCACTGTGCATGGTATTCTCATTCAGTCAACCGCATCTCGACAAATACGCGCTATCTGCTGATTGCAGCTACAAAGCAGAAGCAAATGTCAATTTGCGGTGACTTCTTCTTTTTTTAAAGCAAGATTGTACGAAGATTGTCCCACATAAGTTCAGGCTGTTACTACAGCGTATGTCTTGTGAAAATACCACGAGTTTAGTGTCTTAGAGACCGCTCAGCTAGTTAGCGTAGCACTTGAGGTATCATTAACTGTGAAAAGGGGAATACAACTCTACGTTTCTGTGGATAAAAGCGCACAAAATAACAATGTGGAATTGCTTTTGGGCCCGAAGCAATACTGGCTTGGCTTTGCTGTGCACGGTGTGTATTTTACATTACGGCCAGCTTACAATGTAAGCGATGCTACACTGAGGTGTGTTTATTTGGAGAAAAACGGGCAAATAGCACTGGTGGTGGTGGCTCCTTGTTTGTGCTTTCGTCTGAGCATCAGGAAGTTTCCCGACTGTTCCCTCACAAGCAGTGGGGAAGGTCTGTGCCATTTGCTTGCGCTTCTCTTATCCCAGTTAGATTAGCTCCCATTTATTTGAAGCTAATTAGTAACTTGAATTGCTTGAAGTCTGGAGGCCGTTTTGCAGAACCGTAATTTGCAGGATAACACCTTATCTGTTCGTGTTGTCCTGAAAACATTTCTCCCATACCAGCCTCCACCTCCGAGATGAAATAAAAATATATATTTGAGCTAAGCAAGTACTATTTCCAATTTATATTCAATAGAAAGTTTCATTTAGATGTTCAAAAATGATTCAGGGGAGATGGAAAATGTGTCAGCTTGACTGCAGAGAGCAGCAGGATTTCATTGTATTGTCCCAGGAGCAGCTCGGTGAAAGCGCTGTAAATTGCACCCTGTTTTGCTCGCTGTGTTTTTTTTCTCTGCATTCAAACACCACCCCTCAGCCCCCCCAGCCACAGTCATTCTATTCTCTAGAAGCAAATTATTTCCACGTCTGCTGCGGTAGATGCTTTATATTAAACCCTTATGCTTTCTCCTGCCCTCTGCTCTTGGCGAGGGCTGCGGAGGGTCCAACCGTGTCACCATTTGTGCTCCTCAGGGAGCACCAAAGCCTTAGTCCTCCCATCTGGCCGGCCTGGATGAGTGCAGTGTGGGGCTTCTGGAACCCACGGAAAAAGAGGGGAGAAGGGTTTTAAATTTGCAGCAGACCTGTGATACTGCATGGGGGTTAGAGCAGATGACCTTGGAAGGTCCCTTCCAACCCAATGCATTCTATGATTCTGTGGTACCCAGGGCTGGGTGCTGGTGTGACACCCATGGGGAACTCTGCAGCCGTCTCCCAGCACTGGGTGCCTGCTGGAGCAGCCATGGGGTGCTGGGGCTGCTCTGCGTGTGCTGGTGCATCGATGTGTCCACCGATGAGCTTCATGTGAACAACAATGTATAAATGCATCAGATCAACATAGAATCATAGACCGGTTTGGGCGGGAAGGAGCCTTTCAAGGTCATCGAGTCCAACCCCCCTGCAGGGAGCAGGGACATCTGCAGCTAGAGCAGGTTGCTCCGAGCCCCGGCCAACCTCACCTGCAATGGTGC
>JAVSBS010015007.1:0-21507 GCA_033124195.1 Coracias cyanogaster | reverse complement strand
TCGATTCTATCCTTGCTGAAATTAACTCTCTTCAAGACCTTTAATGGACAAATAATTGCAAATTTGTAGTGGGCTTTGTTAATTTTAAATTTGTTTCCTTCTTGACATTTATTTTAATTTAATTTAATTTTATTACATTCATCAACAACTAGAGAAACTGACTTAAAATTCCATTAAAAAAGAATAAATGTTTGAGGGTTTTATATTGCACTTGTTTATCTTTATTTATAATGAGTATGCTTCCAGATAGAATGAAGGCGGTCAAATTATTACTTTTTAACAGTAATGTGTGCTTTCCTTACACTCTTTCAAGATAAATATGTTTTAAATTCTTCTCACCCAGCTAGAAACTGTAATTGTGATTTTATTACTCAGGTGTTATAATCTGCTCTGCAAAATATTTGGAAAACTGTGAATGCATTTAAATGGAATACTCAAGGGGGCTAAACTTAAGCATTGCTAAGCTTGTAAGACAAACCAGTAGAGAGAACAGTTGGTCCCTAAAGGAAAATAATACTGTAATATATATCACAGATACTTATAATAAGTGAAATACAACTCCATTAAAAAATCTTATTCTAGCTAATTGAAATGAATACTTCACCCCACACTTGTCCACAGAGGACACAAATATCTCAGAGTTGTAATTTGCTGGTGTTGTCAGGCACGACACCAATAAAATAATATTTATTTGAAGTTTTTGGTGATTTTCCCTTGTCAGGATTTGCTGATTTGTCCAGTCAGGATGTTCTTTAGGATTGTGTCAACTCACATATAGCTGTAGCAGTCTGAAACACGTCTGGCCACAGCAACCCCTGTGGAAGGTCCCCTGGAGGCGGGTGCAATGCCTTCTACTGCAGGAATGTGAGACAATTTAGGCATTGCTCTCCTTGTCCTCTCCAACCATGGGTTAACAAGTGTTCATGTTCTGTGCCTTTTTTTACAAGGAAACTGCCACTGGATAAAATAGCCTTCCCAAACACATAAAGGTACATAATCTCTGATACATGTAAATATTACAGGGCACAAGATGTTGTACAGCTTCTCATCTTACTGTTATCTTCTGTAGTATCTTTTGGATTCTGGCCATGGATTACGATGGGTTGTGTGTTCCAATAGAATGAAGAGACTGTCCTTGCTTCTGAAAATTCGCAGTCTGACACTGGTCAAGATATCAGAAAGACATTGATTTGCTCCATAAAACAATGTGATATTAGAAGCTGTATCGTATCGTCAGTGTCTTTTCTTAATGCCTGATTTCAGCCCCTATCAGATGTCCACTGCTAACTTCAAACTGTCTGTAAATGAAGGTTTGTACTGGAAAAACTGACAGCACCCCAGATGCTAATATAACAGAATGAACAGATCCCCCTTGTTCTTGAGCACTCCATTTTATGAGGGAGAAAAGGAAAAACTTTTCTTGGCTCAGCATCTCCTCTGCATTTGTGCCAAATGAAATGCTTGACAAGTGCAATTTTACAGCACATGTTTGATGTGAACATAATGTCACCATGTTTGGCATTAACAAAAAAAATAAGGTAGAAAAAATGTTTTGGTTTCTTGCATGTCCTTGCAATTTTCTTCCTGTTCTCATTTCCTTTTCAGATTTCAGTGAAACAGATGTAGAATATCTCGAAAAAGTAAAGATGCTTTGTAGCTTCTGCTGAGAAGTACAGCCGCTAACATTTGTAGGCTACTGCACAGACATCCACAGTATGAGGTCCACTAGCAGCAACTGCCTGGTGCCACCACTCTTACAACCCCAGCAGGGAGGCCAGTAGTGGCCCTGTGATTTTCTTCTGACCTCTACAGATTGTCCTTGGAAGCATTAGGCTAGGTCCACCTTTAACTGGAGCATACTGGCAAGGCAAGGGAAGCTATTATGCTGCATCCCAACTTATTCTTCTTTCTGCACAGAAATGACCTACTTTTGCCCTGCAGAGCTGTCATTCTGGCACTTTTCACAAGCACCAGAGAGCTGCCTCTGCATTACACAAGTGCATGTTTTCAACAAAGAAAAGGAGAAATCATCTGTATGACTTAAAACTTAGAGATGAAGTAATAACTTTTAAAACTAAAAGGCTCACACATGTGTAGGCTGCTTTGCACTTGTGGTTATGACTCATAAGACCTAGCTCAACCTTTTTATTTCCTATATTTCACTGTGATTATGAAAGAAAATACGCATTATAAAATAAGGTGGTAGGAAGTTCTCTCTTCATGGAATTCATGGCCATTATATCCAGTCTCCTTGTGAGCATAAGTAGCTCAAATGAAGACAAAGGTCAGAAAGACCTTGTCTCAAAACCCGACATTCCTGACCCAAGTGAGTATACACTTATTTTCTTTCCAGCTCTCTGTAGGATGGGAGTAAAAGAAAATAAAAACAAACCAAATGAAAAACCTCAACAGCCAAAGACAGAAAGAAATAAAAACTGAGAGATTAAACTTGCTATACAAGATTTGCCTCTATGCTATTCACTAAATCCTCTCTTCTCAAGGGAAGGACTGATCCGATGCTATGTACATTCCGACAAAGCCTTTCTAAGAAACACACAATTTTCATTACCTTTGCAGATATTGGTGAACATAATTAATGAACCCTCTTCCTCAAATGAAATAGTGAATAAAGAAAAAGCTTAGCTGTTGTGGAAACTGCAATAACTTTAGTGGGAATAATTTTGGCATTTTCTCTTGTCCAGCAACAACGACCCTCATTCTCATCTCAGTGGGCCAGCTGCTAAACATTTGGTTCTCTCATCCTGTATTCTCTCATCTTTACTGATATAACTTAATTAAGCCTTCTCCACCAGCCTTCTCTGTTCTCCCATCTTTCCATTCCTGGGAATGTCTGTATAAAATACCACTGATAAAATTATCTTCAGCTATTCTGCTTCAATACTATAAAATCTCTCCTTGAATCTTTTTTTGAATTTCCTTTTTCTTTTTTTTTTTTTTTTTTTTTAAGCATCAAATTCAAGATCATTTCCTGTTTGAAGTCCCACAAAACTTCATCATAAATCACATAGTAAAACTGTCTCTTCAGTTTCACTCCTGGATTTTTTTTCTTCGTTCCTGTTTGTTACTGTATTCTTTATTACATTCTCTTACACCCCTTCCTGAAGTTACAATGAACCAATTCATGTTCTCCCCACACCCACCTTTTATCACTTTCTAATCCCCCCCGTAAAACTTATATTCTCACAGAAATTCCTATATTGTTTTCCCTGAAAAATAATCTTGGCATATTTTTCATTATCAGCACCTGTCTTTGTGAGGCTTGTCTCTAGGGCATATGAGGGTTTCTATATATACTTATGGAAGTGATTGATGATAATAATTGTTGTTTTTACATACCTTACCTAACTGCTTTTTTGATGATGCTCTTAATTTTGTAACAATATAAATAAGATAATTCCTTCCCTATGGATTCATTACTGCAATACTCATTAAGAGTTTAACTCATTTATTAGAAGCAAAGAGCTGTTTACAGGTTCTGTCTCTGTACAAAACAAATAGTATTGAATTATACTCCAAAAGTTTCACTCACAGATAGATATGAGATACTTCCAGTAACATGGATAACATAGAACCCACAGTTTCTAGTGGGGTGATATTCCTAGAAGAATACCCACTGCTGAGGGTGCAGGTGGTTTCCAAAAGGTACCGGGCACTTACAAGTTTTTGCATACCACTAGCACAAATAGTACCTGTGGGCATCAATGCTCCTTACCTCACATGTGAAAATATGGGTTAGGATATTAATTTTTATCATTATATACTCAACTGAAATGAAAGTGAATTTAAGCCTGTGCCAGAAGTTCTCAGTTCAGTCAGTAAACAGGCTGGCATTAAAATAACACATTGAACTATGTATTATTTCTCACTTATACTTGTTATTCTTTCCTTCTATAAATCACAGTTTCTTAGTAGGGGGGGGGGAGGAAATTTTGGGAACATATACACTCTATTGTGAATTTGAAGTGCAGTTGTGTTTATTAGCTTATTAGTCCCTTCTTCTACTGTATTTTTTATTTCTTTACCTCCTACTATTTTGCTTTCCCTGCCCTCTTACAGAAGACCCCAAGATTTTCCTACTAGGCTGCTTGGTGATCAAACATGAGATTTCTATAATCAAAACAGAGGTGGAAGGAAATGTTCCTTTTCAATAACCTACTTTCAGCCAAAATGCAGCCTGAAAAACCAGTGACTTAAGTGTTTATTCTCCAGTGGAAGGCTGCTTCTTTATCCTTTGCCTATGGGGGACAGGGCAAAGTCTTGTAATTGGACAAACTAGAAACTTCAGGGATGTGGAAGAGGAACAGGTGAAAATGTAACTGATCATTATCTTCAGCCAGTAACTGGCAACCAGAGGCTCCTGAAATACATCAAAAGAGTTACTCAGTAACACAGGGCTTCCTGCTCAGGGGGAGTAGAGTAGGTTGTCTTCAGTCAGAAGAAAGTGATATACAACAATGTTTAACTGTTTTTACTCTGCAAAATGTATGAACTTTTACTTCTCAGGCAGGACAAGACATGGGAAAACAAGTGATCATTTTGCTTTTAGCCTTGAATAGATATTTTTTTAAAAAGCTGAATTAACTAGACTCTGTCTACAGGTGAGATAGTTGGATCCCAACTACAGTACAGTATGTTTGCTTATCTGATTCTGTAGAATAACATAAAAGGAAGGCCTTGGACTCTGCATTATGCAAACATTCATCCCTGGTATTGTCATTTAGTAGACTGCAGACCTAATATTTCTTTTTCCTACCTGGTCACTATTTTTTACCTCTCTCCTTTCCCAAACTTCTAAGTAAAAAAAAATGAAATCCTTTGAATAGAATTAGCATTAGTAACATTTTACTGTTTCAAACTAGTCTATACAGTTGGTGCACAACACATACTGACAGAAAGATCCTAATGCGAGATGATAGCAATTAAGCAGAATTATGAATACTAAATTCCTTTGCCAGAGTTAAATGATAGATTTCTGTCTGATAACCTGAGAACAATATAAAATTTGTAAGTACTGTGCACTCTTTTGAGAGTTCTGAAACTGCAAGTTTTTTCACTGAGTTAATTTTAAAGAAATGTGTGACATTTCTGTAATGCCTGGTAATGAATTTTCATTTAGGCTTTTTAAAAAAACCAAACAGATTTGTCCTCTTATGCTATCACTGTGGTGAGTGAAAGTGGGCAGGCTTCCCAAGAATGCACCTGAAATCTGCTGTTTTGCTCCATGTTGACAGTGGGAAGATACGAGAAGTGTAATAAAAAGGGAAAGACTTAGCAAGATGACTTAACACAGATGCCTGTGACCCTTTTTACTGAACCAGGCCCCAACTTTAATAGAGATGTTGTCACCATTGTTTGAAAGGCTGATCTAACACGCCAGATCAAGCAAGAACTGGACAGGATAAGTAGCTAATTGTTATTCTTGGCTGGCACTCCAGTACACTGACTCCACAATGAAAAACAACATTGCAGGACTGTAAAACATCTCAAAGAAAACTACACTCAATTAATGGTTCTGACTCATAGCAACAAAAGCAAGAAAATGTAGAGCCAAAGAGCTCTCCCTAGTCTGTTGTGTCTGGGTTTTGCAAGGTTTTCTAATACAACAAAATGTTCACTGAAGATCCATAATGTATCTTTGCCTCTGGGGGAAGGGGAGGGGCGCGGGGAGGGAGGGAGTTAGGTAAGGAAATCTCATATATTAAGTTTCCAGTTCTAATAGTGCCAGAACTTAAGTACAGATGAACCTGTCACTATCTTGCAAAGGAGAAGTACAGGTTTAAGCCAAAAATACTTGGGTTATTTCGGCTAAGTTTCAATGAGTACTGCAGGCATATTTGCCACATGGGGTTTCCCAACTCCAACTCCAACTCCAACTCCACACAAAGCTTTGACTCAAAAAAAGCAGATCAACCCAACTAAGGCAAATAAATTTGGTTATGAGCCCATGCCTATGTCTTTCAGTTTTCTGGTAATTTTTGATATAGACAACCTGAGTTAGACCTACCTGTTATTCTGAAACATTTTTATGATGTCTCAGGGATGTCTGATTTGTCTCAGAGATCTTTGTTAGCTTTTGAAAAAGGTCTCACAAAACCACTAATTACTCATGCACACTTTTGGTAGCTGCATTAATTGCACACTGTCACTATTCTCCAACATCATTGACAAACTTTAATATAACATCAAGAAATATTATTGAATAGCTCATAAAAAAACCCCAAGGCTTTGTCTGCACATGTGAGACTTCTTCACCCAGAAACATATGGAAACAAATTAAACACTGGAGAAAGGGAAACCGACAAACTCCTCACAGTTTTAGCAGGGATTTATTTTGAACTTTCTGTTCTGTTTTCATCTGCCTGATTGGAGCATGGATTGCTTAGGAGCCAGCAGTGCATTCAAGAATCAGAAAGAGTAATTAAATTAATGATTTTGTGAGAGCAATAGTCATCATATTATTACTAAATAACATGGCAGCATCTAAAAGTCTTAACCAAGAATATGGCCTCATTTTGTTAGCCTTGGAGAAAAATATAATGATTTTCCCCAGAACCTGTCCCAAAATGTAAATGGATTGAGCAGGAAGTATTTCAGACTAGAAGCTCTTATCGCTATTTTATAAATAAAGGAATGAACCATAAACAGATGAGTTACCCAAAGGCACAGGAGACCTGTGGCAAAGTAACTGAATATGCTTCCCCCAAGCCATATGCCCTAACTACAAAGCTATGCTTCTTTTCCAGGCAGCAAGAATTTCAAGTCATGCCACTCCTGATAAAATATGCAGGCTGTCTGAATAGGAGTGATTTTCAGTTTACTGATAGATTAGTAAACAAATGATCCCTGAGGACAAATATTCTTAGAAATAACTAACGTTGAAAATAACCAATTTTTCACTGCAGACACAATCTATACAGTGTTTTAATATGTGTATATAATCCATAACTATACAATTAATGAAACTAAAATGTATTTCAATACTATTTAGTGCATCTGTAATTTATAGAGCTGTAAATGCAGATTTATAGCCACTATGTCATGTGCTGGTGAAATGTCTGCGTAAAAATGCATGAACACTTGTGTTGTAACAACTCTGTCAAAAGAACATCATGGGGATCATTTGGCAACATGTACATGCTGTCTGATGAACTTTGCTATAATTAATTATTGCTGCTAATGAACATTTGATTAAATTAATTTCCTAAAATATACAAATGAGTAAGTAAGAATATGAGAAGATTTACAGCACATATTGATAGCATTAAAATCTATGTGACATTTTCCTGTGGTTTTAAAATAATGAAATAGTAAAATCATATCCCTTTAAAAAAGAATTTCAAAAGAACCTTTTGCAAAGCTCTAGTTTAATATACATACACCCAGGAGTCATTTGAATGAGCTCAAGATAACCACAGGGCTGACCCCTGTGATACATTCCTGTCACTATAAAATGCTGCAGAAGAATATTAGCAGAAGAGAAATAATACCAGAGTGGTGCATAGTAACAGGAGTTGTTGCCTTCAGTTCAAATTCAGGGCTTACCATAAGAGAGCTTCATCCCTCTCAAATCACTGGTTGAGGTACAGAATACTTGTCATATGTATTTTTTAGCTTGTTTAAGCTGACCCTCTCCACTGTACATTGCACTACAGATTTTGTATCAACAATTAATGGAAAAAAGAATGCATTTTCACTGAAATCGGTACATATAGAAATAAACAACTTGACTCTGTTATTTATCTCTTACATTACAATCATTAAAATATTGAACTGGCACTGGGAATCAATTTGCTTTTGTTTCAAAATATTGATCCTAAGTTTATACTTTGGGGTTGTAGTTCCACAGAGAAAATTAATTTGCTTATATTTTACAACACATAATGCCTGAATGCTTCCTTGCTCTGTTAGAGGAAAGAGAAATCTCCTTCATGCTAGCCATTGCAGCACAGTTTCTGCCAATGGTGATCATTATTATTGGAATGTGGTGGCAAATCACAAACCCTAAAAGCCATCATCTCTATCTTCAACACATGAGTTTATGTCAGCAAGGATCCCACAAAGTTCTGCCAACTGGGGCAGTCATAAGGCACATTCAGAAGCTCTCCCTCCTTTTTTTCATGGTCACCTGATACTGAACACCTTTCTTAACAGGCCAAATGGGTCAAAAGGTTTTGTGTGGAAGGCAGAAAAGTATAGGCAGAAAGATATAACGATCACATAAACCACTGATTTTAGGGAAATCAGGATAAAGTGAATTTTTTCTGCAAAATCTGGACCACACATGAGATTTAATATATGAATATTGCTCCCTATGTAGGATTCATTGAAGCTTAGCTTGCATGACTGCTCAAGATAATAAGTGGACATAATCCTACATTTGGCTTTCAGCAATGCCAAGAACATCATGTTATCCTGTTTGGTGCTAGCAGTAATATGAAACAAACTAAATTTCAGAAGTAAATCAATGCTCATTTTGACGATAAATGAAAATTAGTAACTGCATTTTAAAAAAAAAAAAAAAGAAAAGCAAATTATGTAAAAACACAACCCTCAAGAGAATGCAGAGAAGCAGTGATAGTAACATAACATACAGGACACCACTTTCAACAGTCAATCATGTGCTAGACTTAATTTTAATTTTATACTTCTGTAAGAATGCTGAACTTTCTGCATGAAAATATTCCACTTTATGTAAAATGTAAAGTTTGTAAGTATAGATTGTTTTCTATAGTAAACCTATAATTTAGTCTTCTAATTAGTCTAAATTCCACCAAAAACTCAAATAATTGACTGTTTAATCATCAACAATTTTGCCACTTCACTAGGAATGTGACCCACTTCTTAATTTGTCACATAGCCACCAATACTTTGTACTTATATAACAGCTCCTGAAGTTTCCAAATCTTTTACGAGTATCAGCAATTTAGGTTACCCTACTTCCATGCATCTAGTGCTTTATAATATTTGTGTAAGAGGTTATAGAAAAGAGACACTAATTGTTAAACTCTTTGCTTTCAGTTGCACAAGAAGATTGATGACAGGTAGAAGCAGAATTCAGATCTTGTGACTTGTCACATACTTCAGCTGCCAATCTATTCTGAAATTTTGACTCAGGAAGTATGAAATAAAAGGTCTGAATCTGAACTTAATCAACACGTAGGTGTGGATGCTTCTCATGGATCCACTCTTATTTTCTAGCTGACCCTCTGTGCGGGTGTGCTTTAAGATCAGCTTTGGGCTGTCACTGTCTAAATACAAAGCTCCAACTCAGATAAAGCATTCCCTTTGCACACACCAGCATCCTAATGATTTTGTGGTGGAATCTGACTAAGACCTGTACTATTTCACTGTTAGTATGAAGAACCCTTCTACTCAGGAAAATGGTGTGCATTTGTGTCTGTGTCGATGTCCATCACAAATATTACAGCCTTCCCATCTGTCACATCTTTAACGATTTATATAAACTCCATTATTGTGGGGAGAAGAACCCAGAAATTACTCAAGTACTTTAATTTTCTGTACAACATTTCCCCACTCATTTAGCCAAAAGATGCAACAGATATTGACATACTAACTGTGGATCAGGAGGGTTCTTGTAGTTATATCTCCTATTCTGTCCTCTTAAACTTAACAGGAGATTTGGATTAATCACACTGGAATCAATGATATAAACAGACAATTCATCCTGAATCATTCAATAATCTTCAGTAAAATGTTAATATATTTTTAATCACAGAATGCCTGGTATCCTTCCAGTCAATACTTCTCATGAGCATCAAAAGATACATTACTGCAAGCTACAGTTCGGATTCTGTTTTGCTAGGTCCAAAAGAAAATGCCTTGGGTTTATTTGGGAAAAGAAATTTAATTAGTGTACTTTTTAAATCCAGGAAGAAATGATTGTGTAAAATTTTGCTGATTTTTTCCAGCGAGATCTAGTTGAATATAGAAAATATATTGGTATTTTTAATAGCAGAATCTTTATTAAGGCAATTATATCAAAACTAAGTAAATTTTCTGAATTTGAGGTGTGTGGTATTGTTCGAGCAACATTCTTTCAGGGAAGTTTGACAGTCATCCATCATCAATGCTCTCCTTGTAGGTTATCATGCATAATGGAGAAAGGGCCTGCCCTCTCCCTACCAACAGTATTTGCTTTGAAGGGAAAATGCCTCCTCCTCATAGCTCTAACTTTCTTTCTCTGACAAATCCACAGTCCAGCAGGAAGTGGCAAGGTGCCTATTGCTGCCCTTTTGTGAATATCAAACCTCTGGGCATTTCAGCTTGCCACTATACCATGAGAAATGTAGGATGAGGCAGGAGACGGTGTAACTGAAATGTCAAAGGTTTGAGTTCAATTTGGTTTGAAGGATGGCTCAAGGCTCAGATCACTTCTTATTTTAACCAAACTGTTCATAATATATATTGTCACTTTGTTGGTAACACAGAGCGTTACATTTGGCTGGTCCAAACAGAAACAGTTCCTACCCTATGTGCAGAAAACCACACTCTGTAGTAGAAAGTAAGGTTGAAATTTTTTTAACTAATTCTATATTCTTTTCTATCTTTATTCAGTCCTGGTTAGGCCACAACTATGAAAATACAAATTGTTGCTAGGTCTTTGCTTTTTAGTGACAGCTTGCTATCTTAGAAAACCTTAAACAGAGAAACACATACATATTCTGCTTCCTCCTGAAGATCTTACTTTCGTTTTTCATGATCCTCCTCTTCTTTAATCTCAAGTATGTGTCACTTTACAGCCCTGGCACAGTGGATTCCATGAGTCAAGCTTCTCAATGTTACCACAATACTGAAGAAATGTGTATATTTTACTCTCTACTCAGGGAAATGCAGTATGCTTGTCATAGCATTCAGGTGTTTTGTTGTTGTTGTTTGAATAGGTGATGTGAAACAAAATATTGTTTAAAAAAAGACATAGGCTGCTAGATAAAATTTATTAAATTATACTACTGATTAGTTAAACTGTTCATTTGATTCAAAATTCCATTTGTTTTTCCAGAACTAAAAAAAAAAAAAAAGACATCTAATAAATTCCCTTTCTATTCATCATGCTCATTACTATGCACTTTCATCATTAATATGTAACTGGCATCCTGTAATTGGGTTGGTTTCATTTGCAGACTTAGTCAGAGGAAATATTTCTATTTGGAACAGCTAATAAATTGCCAAGAAAGATATCCAGGCCTCTTAATTGTATCCAATATTTTCTCTCAAATCTTCCTCATCTTGAAAATATATTTGCAACTATCATCAGTGTGCAATGACACTCTACTTGAAACTGGAATATGCCCAGTTTTTGCCCCAGTAGGATTTTATTCACTGGACAATAAATGTGAGAGGAAAAATTACATGTATTTCTCTGCCGTAATATCAAATAATGCAGAAATGCTCATATTACAGCATATTAGACCGTATTCTGATATTTGATTACACTGGATAATGAAACTAAGATTTTTTTATTGTAGTGTCCCTAATTATTCTCACATGAGAAGTAGTCTATCCTATTCAAATTTTCTTCATCTCAAATATTATAGTAATATGGTTGATTCCACCTCCTTGAAACTTAATCCTTAATCAGGTATGTTATTTGGTTTCTAACACACCATCAATAAAATCTACATTAAATGTCATAGATATTGAGACTTTCAGCTTGAGGTTAGTACTTCTCAATATATTTAATTTGGCAGTGTCACTAATGGGCTATTCAGCTACCTGGACACAAGCAGAGAAAACAGTGCACATACAGCAGACAGGGCCTGCAGCTTCTCCTGCTGCCTAAAGGGCTCAGGTAAAACTCAGCCTAGCATCAGGGAAATTCCAGCTCTTCTTTAGTTGACAGAGAGCTGGGAAGAGGACAAATTTGGCTGACTGGGGATATTGCTCCTGGGGAGTGCAAACTTGAGCCAATTTTTAGTGACATTGTCAAATCCAGATTTACGGTTTCTATTAGAGTTGCTGGTCTGTATTAAGAGGAAGTCAGATAAAGCCAAGAAAATTTGGTGAGCATCATGGGTTGGTGCAAGCTTTGCCAGACAAGGTAAGGCTGCTTCATTACAAAGGCTAACTGTAGATAATAGTTATTCCTATGGACCTAAGTTTTATCTTCTCTCTTTCACTCACATAGAAATGATCAGGAGGAAACTTTCTCATGCCTGCATTCTTACATGATTAACTTTCTGAAAGCCATTCCATTTGCTTTAAATAAAAAAATGTAAAACCGTGTTTCTAAGAGTTTGTGTTCAACATGTGTCTTTTCCTCACATACTCTAGCACTTTCAGCAATATAATGCACAAAATAAACTTACATTTTATTGTATGCTTCCTTTTGATAACCTATTTCTTCTGACCTCTTATTTATTTGCTTACACTTCCATTAGCTTAAGTGCCATCAGATCCTCAATTCATTGAAACAGATGTAAATCTACCTTTGAAATAGTGCCACCAATGTGTTGTCCTTGTCCAAACATCGTTTTGCTCATGTGCTGCATTTTAAAGATGTTTTACCATGCTTTGAGATTTTTATGTGTGAATACACTAAAATACAGAGATGGACTCTGCCTGGGTAATTTGGTATTCTTCATTTTATATACAATGAATTCCATTTATAACCCCTTCATCTCATCACCTACACTTTTTTTTTATTGTCAATTAAAGGCCATTTCTGAAAAGTAGTCTTTAATTCGAACCAGAGCAATAAAACATTAGTGGCCTGCATGAGCATTGGACCTGATCATCTACATTATAATCAAACCACTGACATTTCTCCTTATCAAATATTCCTATTCCTTCCCTTCTTATCTAGCAATATATGTGGAGAAAGAATGATTCACACCTGAATTGTCTAGCTAAGAGAGCAAACTGGAACAAGCACACATATTGATGTTCCCACATGAAGGGGGAATACATGGAGAGTACTTGGATTATATGGCTGCAGCTTGATGTAGCCAGAGCTGTGGCAAAGGAGGATTAGCTAGAGGATGCCAAAAGGGTATAAAATTACCTGAAGCCTCTCAGCTCCCACAGACATTGCTACTGATACTCAGTATATTTTCTGATCCTGAAGACCCTGAAATATCCTGCAAAGAGAGAAGCCCAAGCTTCAGAGGCATGAGGGAAAGAAAACTCTGAGAAGCAGCTCCAAACTTTGCTGTGCCACTTGTAGCTGCAGTCTCCCTGTCTCATTTTTTTTGCCTCCTAATGGTTACGAGGTGGCACAAAGCCTTTTTCAAACCTAGTAAAAGATTCGGTCTTCCTATATTTATGTCCAATGGGCTATTTTCAGAACTGTTTATTTGTCTTATCTAAGGCAAAAATCTCAGTATGTCATTCTTGGAGTCAAAATTTTTAGACTTCTTTATCATGTCTCAGTTCCCATTTTCCATCTATTGTGGAGTTCACATGTTTATGTTGGCTGTGGCTGTGTTATTCAGTCCAAGGAGGGAAAAAATAGAAAATATTTGTATACTAAATGCCTGTAGCACATAATGAAGGCCCCTTCTATCAGTCACCCAGAAAGCTTATATTTGTATAGACCCATCTTTGGGCATACACGTGAAGGGGTGGTTTTACAATAATGTATAGAGCAATTATAGTCTGTCAAACTCAAAGTTGGTGTAAGTAAGTGTAGTTCCATTGACTTTATTTGTATCCATTTAACCACCTGTGGGCTCATTATAACTGATTTCAGGAATTAGTAATACTAGCACCAAAATGAAAAACTGTTTTGCCTGTTCTGAAAATGAAGCAGGTTAAATGTCTATGCAAGTCTGCCAGTGCATACCCCCTGACCTCCTGCTTGCCATCTTGTGGCTGTTTGTGCTGCTGAGGACAGTGACACTTGGTGTAGCATGGATGAACTGAAGCATAGAGAAACTTGTGAAACCTGTTCCCTGGCCTTCCCTATGTGGCTCCAATAACTTAGAAGTACCTGAGATACTGGATAATACAAACTGTATTGGAAAGGAAATTTTCACTCCCAATTAAAACATTTGTTCTGTGGGTAAGTGTCAGTCATTAGGAGCATACTCCTTTTACAAAGTTGAGAGTAAAGTGGGAGCAACTAGCAGGTTTAAGCAGCAAAGGTATCAGAGGATACTTTCTTGTTAAGAAGCCAAGATGTTTCTTAGGAAAATATCTCTGTGGGTTAGGACTGTTGTCAGTAATTGCCTGCACCCAATAAAAAGGACAGGCTTGCAGAAGGTACTTAACTAGTTTAAGAGGAAGAGTACACAGATGACTGGAAAACTGTGAAGCTCTCTTGGAGTCCAGTCTTCCAGGATTGCTTTTCCTCTATTACCACAAGTCACAAATGGGCTTTAACAGGAGCCATGTTATCACTTGCTTTCTCTTCATGCCCCATATTCATGCCGCTAAGAGATATACATTAATGTGACAATACCAAGGAGAAAGCTACATCCAAGAGGTCACTGAAATACAGCAGAGTTCAAAGGAAAAGAACAGTTTGAGGAAATTATTGCTCTTTGTTGCATAGGTGCCTGAAGTGAAGAGGCTGCTATGAAATATTTTCACATCTACCGATCACAAAAGACGATTTATCAAGAACTCTATAAGTCTGTCTGTTTAAGTACTTTTTCAAAGTAATGTTAATGACTTGCTAGAAACAATCTGAGCTAATTCTTTTTAAACACAAGTAAATGGCAAGTAATTACACAAACTGTGATTAAGAAATTGCTAGTAATCACTAGAATATAAGTAATGGATTAAAGTGTTTCCAACAATTTAAAAGTTGTGATTTTTCCCTGTTCCATTCCAGTGTTTCAATTCCATTAATACACTGCTTCTGCTGGAGAAGCTGGCGGCTCATGGCTTGGACAGATGGACACTTTGCTGGGTTAGAAACTGGCTGGATGGCTGAGCCCAGAGAGTTGTAGTAAATGGAGTTAAACCCAGTTGGCAACTGGTCACAATCAGTGTCCCTCAGGGCTCAGTTCTGGGACCAGTCTTGTTTAATATCTTTATCAATGACCTGGATGAGGGGATTGAATGCATCCTCAGTAAATTTGCAGATGACACAAAATTACGTGGGAGTGTCAATCTGCTTGAGGATAGGAAGGCTCTGCAAAGGGATCTGGACAGCCTGGAGCAATGGGCTGAGACCAGCTGTATGAGGTTTAACAAAGCCAAGTGCTGGGTCCTGCACTTTGGTCACAACAACCCCCAGCAAAGACATAGGCTTAGGGAAGTGTGGCTGGAAAGCTGCCTGGTGGAAAAGGACCTGGGGATGTTGGTTGACAGCCAACTGAACATGAGCCAACAATGTGCCTAGGTGACCAAGAAGGCCAACGGCATCCTGGCCTGTATCAGAAATGGTGTGACCAGCAGGAGTAGGGAGTTGATTGTGCCCCTGCACTCGGCACTCGTGAGACCACACCTTGAGCACTGTGTCCAGTTTCGGGGACCACAGTACAAGAAGGACATTGAGGTGCTGGAGCAGGTGCAGAGAATGGCAATGAGGCTGGTGAGAAGTCTGGAAAACATGCCTTATGAAGAATGGCTGGGGGAACTGGGGTTGTTTAGTCTAGAAAAGAGGAGACAGAGAGGAGACCTTATTGCTCTCTGCAACTACCAAAAAGGAGGTTGTAGCGAAGCTGGTGTTGGTCTCTTCTCCCAAATTACTAGTGAAATGGCCTCAAGTTGCATCAGTGGAAGTTTAGAGTAGATATTAGGAAGAAATTATTTCCTGAGAGAGTGGTTGGGCACTGGAACAGATTGCCCAGGGAGGTGGTGGAGTCACCATCCCTGAAGGTGTTTAAAAAATGAGTTGATGTAGCACTTGAGGCTATGGTCTAGTGGTTAGGGAGATGTTGGGCTGAAGGTTGGACTTGATGATCCTGGTGGTCCTTTCCAACCATAATGATTCTATGATTCTATGCTATCAAGAGGGCTGGTCCCACTTCTTAAACTGGATCCAGTCCTGTTGTGTGTTCTGTGATCATTCACATGAAATGCACGGTCCTGTGAGCCTGCACATAGTGATTCACACATGTTAAATATGCCCGATTAAGAGGCAAGGTCATTTTCAGATGTAGGTCCAGAACCATCTCAGTAAATCCCCCTTGCTGTTGAGTGCACCTTACAGCTCTATTTAGTGTCGTTTTTCCTGATTCCACAAATAACTTCCTTTACATGACCCGGTTTAAAGCTAGCGATGTAGCAAAGCAAATAGCAAATGAAAGATTATTTCAGATCTAATGCCTCCATAAATGTGTGTACCTCTAATATAAAGAGCTGGGTTCTAATTTACAAGAAAGCAGAGGCTTGATCTTGGTGCTATGCTGGGCAGTGTGCCAGTCCACAATTTACTGTTGGCCTATATTAATGATTTGTGAGGTAACAAAGTACGCTAGCTCAAAATTTCATGAGAGCTATAAGGACCTTGCAGGGACAAAAGATTTCTGTAGTTCTTAATCATCATTCTTTCATAGTTACATCCAAAATCAATATTGGTTTTTGCATTATTAAGAGAAGTAAAAACTGAAATAACAAAATAATA
Source organism: Coracias cyanogaster (assembly GCA_033124195.1). NCBI lineage: Eukaryota > Metazoa > Chordata > Aves > Coraciiformes > Coraciidae > Coracias > Coracias cyanogaster. The sequence goes on along the minus strand of JAVSBS010015007.1, from coordinate 4,952 downwards.
CCAAGTCCTAAGTTATAGTGCCATGTTTTTGTTGGCAGTGTGTCATACTGAAAATGATTTCTAAAAGTCTTGGCAATTTGTAAATTTCATTATAACATGCAACATGATATCACATATATATATCCATATATCTAGTATACATTATGTCTACACAGATATAACTTCAATCTGATGAGTTAAACAGACCTTTCCACAAGAATTCTTTATATGCTGCACATAATGCAACTTCTACTGTACAAGTGGTACTTGCTGCACTGAGCTACAGAGCTTTAATAAGAAGTATTGTTTTATGGAGTGCAGCTAACACTAACTTCTCAGGACCAAAGTTCAAACTCCGATGGGCAAAGACAGAGGTGAGAATAGATTTTCAGCCAGTCAGTAGCACTCATCTGTGGTTAAGAACACCACTTTGACCTGGTTCTTCATCCAATTTTCATACAAACAGGCACAAATTCACCATGCTCAATCTTATATACTTATCCTGGTAAAAAGACGTGAGGATAAATGCATGTGATAAATTATTATAAATTAGAGCTTCCCCCCCCCCCCCCCCGCTCTATCAATAAGCCAGGAGCTATTTATTCAGCTGTTTGAACCTGGCAGAAGTTGCATTATAGAAGAGTTTGAAAGATAATCCAGCTAATGCTATTTTGGGGTGTAATCCTACAAGTGTAATTTTATTTACTGTCTACTCTTTTTTAGCTTCCGGTCCACATAGCATGCGCTGACTGGAGATACTGAGAAGACGCAGGCTGGTTTCACTGGTTAGGAAGCACAAATCAGTGTAGTGTCAGTCATACACTCTTTAAGATGCCTATCCCAGATAAGCATCCTTCTCTGATTTCTTGTCAAACTGGTGGACATGGGAAAACCAGAACAGTAGGCCTGTGTGAGGTTGGTCTGAGAGGTCTCTGTTTCCCCTGTTGCAGAGCAAAGGCAATTCACCTCATCTAGTAATTGCCTACCATTCCCCATCTAGCCACGCAGGTAGTGTCTCAGACAATGGCACAAAAAGGATTGCTACTGTACAATACTTACTTTAACTAAGAGGTTAGAAGTTTATTAAGTTGTGATTAACTGTGTAACATGTAACACATTATAAATGTATTATTACAGATTTTACTACCAAAAATAAATTAAGTTCGAACATGTTATCTTAAAACACATTAAGCAAAGATTGAAAAAATACAAAAAAGGTTACTAGTCACTACATCTTAAAAAAAAAATATGTCTAAGGCAGCCAAATCTGAATGTATAATACTTGGGAAAATAAATTATCCTATTTGTGTGACGGTTTGGTTACCAGGTAGACTTAAAATGGACATGGATTCAGAATTAAGCAAATCTTATGGGTCTGGTATAAATCAAGAATTACAGTGCAGTGAAGCCAGAATTTGTGAGACTGGAATGAGATGCTGGTGCTGTGAAACAGCATTTTTCAGTGATGCACTATAGCAACTTATTAAATGCCAATCCCTGCTCAAGGCTAACTTCTGAATTCTGAGTCATGTGAACTTGGTACCTGTTTTCTATGAACCCACAAATGAGTCTTCTGTTCTACTTTTTTGGAGGGGTGAGAAAAGAAAAGGGCTGTGAAATACTGAAGAAAAAGACTAAGTTACATACATTTATTGTTATTTATACATATATAAAATGTCAAGATAAATTTTACCCAGCGTGTCTTGCTGACAAGCATGAAAGATTAGATTCCACAATTGGATTACAGGTATGAGCTTAATGAATCATGGTTACAAATTATTAATTATAGTTCAATCATTATATTTTAACAAGTTATTAGAAGGTTAATTTTAAAAGATATTTTATTTACAGGTGATCTTGAACCGCTGTGTGTGAATTGTGATGTAGGAATGACAAATATCCACAGGGGACTTCAAGGGAACTTGATGTCTTTCCTAAGACTAACCTACAAAAATAAGTATTTTTTAATATTTATTATATAAACTGCCAAACTAAGATTTATATATGACGTATGTATTTGTAACTTATGAGGTTCTCTTATTTTACTTTGTGTTTCTTAGTAGAAATAGGAAAAATAAATTTAGAAAGAGCAATTAATAAAGAGCACAGACCCTTACTGTACTCCAGATTTCTTAGGCTATTTCTAGTCATTCTCTAATCAGCATGATTGGTTGCTTTTGTATATTTTAAGGCAGTGAGATTCCCAGCTTTGTTGATAGTATGTGGAAAACCTAACACTTAACAAATGGTCTGAACTTTTTTTGGCCAAAGCACAGATAAGCCCTACCAGTCTTGGGGCTGGGGTGATGAATGTTATTGACTAGATTTCTGCTATCCCGAAATTGCAGCTCATTTCAACAGCTTCTTTTTACCAATGGCATTAGGTGAAAAAACCCTGAACTATCCACAGTCTCAGTATATAAATCTCAGATACTACTTCTAATGTACTTCTAGCATGATTCAGGGCAATTTTTGACCTTAAAATGCTTATACAATAATTTTTAAAAATGCAACACTCTGCTTTTCTGCATTGCACTACCTGTTTAATACTTGTATATTGGTAGATCCTTACTGTGCTCAAAATACCCAGTATTGTTGGGGGCTGAAGTAAAATTTCAGAACAAAACCTACATGATATTGAAAAATTGAGGTATCTTTCCTGAAAAAGGGATGTAACTATCTCCCTACAGTGGGTGACTGTGTTGGTTCAGTAGCTCAAGAAAAAGGGACATCCCTTTCTTGATGGCAGAGAGAATACAAACCTGATCCTACTACAAAAAAACTAAGGAGAAAGTCTTCAGACACTTTGAAAAATTTGAGACCCACTCAAAAGGTCATGAAGCAAACCATTGCAATGTGTCATTAGTAGATTTAGACCTAGAATTCTTTTGTGATTCACATGTTAGTCAGAAACAAGCTGTGTATGACAGGAAATTAAAGAGGAAAAGCAACTGAGCTCTTTACAAATATGCTCCAAATAAAAAACCATACAAACAGATTGCAAAACACATTTAAGTTCAGAATATGCAGGATTCCAGAGAGACATGCAGATAGAGAATTGCAAAATAAAAGCACTTTTCTGGGGTAATTATCTTAATTGGCTCCTTTTTCTTTTTTTAAGATCAACTTGTGCTTCTCTTTTTTTGTTATTTTTTTTCTATTTCATCTTCCAGCATATATATGGAAAATGACTTTTTAGAACACAGTGCTTTTAAACATAATAACATTTTCTGGATTTGCATTTCCAAGCCAATTTATAGGTTATGTCCTTTTTTTGTGTCTAGTTTCTCAATTGTCTGAAATAATGTATTATGTTATCAATACCCAGTGAAGTCAAAGGTTTGGTAAGGTTTGGAAGATGCAAGATGCATATGAAATCTTAAGTTCAGCTACCTTCACTTTTCCTAAAGCTTAAAAGGCTGAATTTTCTTTGGCAAACGAAAGCTGTTAAGAAGATGCCACATTTTACTGAGTGTTACTAAAACTACACTAGTTACAATTGTATAACTCATTTCCTTATCAATTTGAGCATCCTTTCCTATTCATCACATGATAATGGAAGGTAAAGACTATTGGAAAATGCTTTGGCTTCTTTCTTCCTATTTAGAGTTTCTCACCATAGTCTTTAACTTTCCAGCAGAATTGGTTTATAATTCTAATCAAGGTGGGCATTCCCCAACATTACAGTTGACTATGTGGTGCATAAACCGCCTTAGATGTGCACGCACTTCAGTGTGAGCAAAGGATTAGCAAGTTTTTTATTAAGACAATTTTACATTCATTTAAAGTTAAATCCTTTAGGGATTTTGAAGACAGATACTATATAAATACTTTAATGATTTTCTTTTGGAAAATCATTCCTATTTGGACCAAGATTAAAAGACAGGCTATTTTTACCTTGCAATGGCTGTTGCAATTCTTCTTACTGTGGCTTATAAATCACAAAAGTTAGTAGAAACTCCTACCTCACTTTCTAGTACCATCTTCAGATACTACTCTAACTTCTCTCACTCATCACAATATCTGTAAGCCTTCACTATATGTTAAATAAAAGTAAATTATTTTCACAGAACACATTTTAAGAGGAAATTTTCCACAGTCTCATATTAATAACCACAACATCTGATGACAAGAGTATTTTTGTTCTCAAGAAATTTCTGTAAAAAAGCAACACATTCTACAGTCTTGTTTTTAGAAATCTATAAGAAAAATAGACATTGTAAATTAAATGTTAAATCCTTTTTATCTTTCAACAGATTACTATAAACAATAATGTTTCCTAAAATATACTTATTGTCATGATATCTGTTGAAGCCCATTATTCATTAGGTAACAATGATATTTTTCTTGCTACATGTATTCTTTAAACTTCTCTAGGGATACGTGTTTCATTCCAAGTATGACCACAGATTTTATGTTAATAAAAGGGACTTAGCTTTGTCTATATATCTTCCCCATCATGTAAATTTTCCTTCCACTGGTATGCACTTAACTATTTAAGCACTAGTGGATGAAAAACTGAATATGAGCCAGCAACATGAGATAGCATCCCAGAAAGCCAATCACATCCTAGGCTGCATCAAACAAAGTGTGGCCAGCTGGTCAAGGGAGGTGATTTTTCCCTTCTACTCCACTCTCATGAGACCCCACCTGGAGTATTGCATTCAGCTGTGGGGTCCCCAGTGTAAGAGAGAAATAGATCTGCTCAAGTGGGTCCAGATGAGGGCCAAAGTGATACTGAAGCATGTCCCTTATGAGGACAGGCTGAGAGAGCTGGGGATGTTCAGCCTGGAGAACAGAAGGCTCTGGGGAGACATTATAGCAGCCTTCTGGTACTTAAATGGGGCCTACAGGAAAGATGAGGAGGGACCCTTTATCAGGGTCCCTAGTAATAGGATAAGGGGTAACAGTTTTAAACTGAAGGAAGGAAGGAACATTTAGATTAAATCTTAGGAAAAAATTATTTACTGTAA